>CM076574.1:700582741-700807399 GCA_034641835.2 Pinus albicaulis
TCTTTGTCCTTCTTCATTCATCTCTTGCTTCGGTTATCCAATCTGGTTGGATAATAGAAATGGCACAAAGCAATGCTTCCACCTCTTCATTCTTTCTTGAGAGTGCATCTGCAACAACATTAAGCTTTCCTTTTTTGTAGATTATTTCAAAGTCATAACCCAACATCTTTGTGACCCATTTTTGTTACTCTTTTGACGATAGTCTTTGTTCCAAAAAGTGTTTAAGACTATCATGATCAATTTTTACATTGAAGTGTCTTCCCATTAGATAAGTTCACCATTTCTTTAGTGCATGCAGTATTGCTAACATTTCCTTCTCATAAATAGGTTTCTGTAAATACTTTCCTTTGATTGGACGACTTTCAAAAGCAATGGGTCTTCCTTCCTGCATTAAAACTGCACCAATTCCATTTCCTGAGGCATCACATTCCACGATAAAGGTTTTTGTGAAGTCTGGCGTAGCTAAGACCGGTGCTAGGCACATTGCCTCTTTAAGATGTTCAAAGGCCTTAGTTGCTTCAGGAGTCCATGAAAATGCATCTTTCTTCAATAATGTTGTTAGAGGTGCTGCTGTTCTCCCATAATTCTTAACAAACTTGCGATAATACCCTGTTAACCCGAGAAATCCTCGCAACTGCTTTATGGTTGTGGGGACTTTCCATTCCTTAATGGCTTTAATTTTGTTAGGGTCTGCTTTAACACCCTCGTGAGATACAATATGACCCAGATATTCCACCTCTTGTACTCCAAAGAAACATTTGGATTTTTTTGCATATAATTGTTTCTCCTGCAATAGTTTGAGCACACTGTCAACATGTTCAACATGATCCTTCCAAGACCTACTGTAGATTAGTATATCATCAAAAAATACTAGCACAAATTTTCTAAGGAAGGGTTTGAAAATGGAATTCATCAACCCTTGAAATGTAGAAGGTGCATTGGTAAGGCCAAAAGGCATGACAAAAATTCATAATGACCCTCATGAGTTCGAAATGCTGTTTTTGGAATATCTTCAGTCTTCATTCTAATTTGATGATATCCTGAACGAAGATTCAACTTGGTAAAATAAATTGCTCCATGTAATTCATCCAATAATTCATCAATCACAGGAATGGGAAATTTATCTTTAATGGTGAGCTTATTGAGCTCCCTATAATCTGAACACATTCGCCATGATCCATCCTTCTTGTGTACCAATACTACAGGAGCAGAGAAAGAACTTTGACTAGGTTGAATTATACCCGCCTCTAACATTTCTGCAATCATACGTTCAATTTCGCTCTTTTGGAAGTAAGGATATCTATAAGGGCTGATGTTTGGAGGAACACTTCCTGGAATCAAATGAATAGCATGATCATGATCATGAATAGGTGGGAGTCCTTTGGGAGTTTCAAACACCTTGGAATGATTGTCCAAGACTTATTGGAGATCTGCAAAAATAGATGATTTTGATGTTGGAACTTCTAGTGAGCATAATTGTGCAATTACGCCTCATTGTTCTTTCTTTAGAAGCTTTGTCATGACATTAGAGCTTATTATCTTTCCCGGCTTCCCCGCAATACCCCGTAATTCGACTTCCTTTCCTTCTGAAAAAAATTTCAAGAAAGTTCTTGAAAATTAAAAGCTACCGTCCCCAAAGATTGTAACCATTGTACTCCTAGTACAACATCAGCACCTCCCATAGGAATGGAAAGCATTGGACTAGTCAATACATATTCCCCCATGGTTAGCTTGATATTGTGGCATTTTCCAGAGCAATTTATAGTTCCTCCATTTGCAACCATCACTTGACATTCTGGTGCTGGGTATAGGAAACAATTTAATTCCTTGTCTACCTTACAATGAATAAAATTATGGGTGCTACCTGAATCAATCAACACTATTACCTTTTTCTTCTTGATTTGTCCTTCTATCTTGAGAGTTTGAGGAGTGGTAATTCCTACCAGTGCATTACACGATATGGTCGGATTCATTTCTTCCTCTTCTAGGGCTGGTTCTTGGTGTATATCCTCTTCTTGTTCATTTCTTCTTCCTCTTCACAATCTATGTAAAATAATTTCTTCTCAGCACACTTATGACCTTTAGTGTATTTGCTATCACAACTGTAGCAAAGCCCTTTTGCTCTTTTTTCTTCCAATTGTTGTGGTGTCAACCTTGTGGGTTGTGGAAATCTAGGCGTAGAAACACTTCCTTCTTTATAGAATTGAGTGGTAGGCTTCCTTGTCGCCATAATTTTACATTCAACTTTTCTTGCCAACCTGAATGCCTTCTCCAATGAATCAGGTTCCAAAACGCGAACTTCATGTTGGATGTTATCCTTTAAAGTGCCTAGGAAGAGATAAATCCTGTGTTCCTCTGTAAGATCAGTTACCCTTATATTCAATTTTTGGAAGTCCTCAATGTGCTGCCCCACTAAACCCTTTTGTTTGAGATTTATCAATTGGGTAAGAAGGTGTTGCTCTTTGTATCCTCATAATGTGCTATCATTTCCTCCGTAAAAATTGACCAAGTGACAATTTTTTTACGGGAACAAAGCCATCGATACCATACAAATGTATTTTATTCTAAATGTAAAGTTGCAATGCGTACCTTTTGTGTGTTTTGCACGTTATGGAGATCAAAATATTGCTCCATCTGTAGTATCCATGTTACAGGATCCTTTCCATCAAACTTCCTCATATCCATTTTTGGAATATGGTGGTTCTTCCCACCAAAATTTGAGTTTATGAAATCATGATTAGCCTTCCATGTATGCTTTTAGATCACTCTTCATGTTTTCCATGTTGTCTTTCATGTCATCCATCTTAGCTTCCACGCCATCCATCTTAGCTTCCACGCCATCCATTTTAGCTTCCATGCCTTTCTTCAAACCTTCCATCTTAGTTTCCATGCCCTTCTTCAAAACTTCCATTTCATTTTTTGTTGTTCTTTGCGAGAGCGAAATTTGTTGCACTTGCTCTTGTAATTTTGATAGATCATGTTCAATTCTTCATCTTCATGAGTCATAGTAGAGCCTTCTGAAGGCTTAATGGGTGTTGAATTCTTTTTAGGGGCCATTTTAAAATCCAATATTGATATCTATTCTACAAGTTGCCCTTGGAATCAATTCAACTTGATTCTTCCAATAAGACTTATGTAATTCGGAAAAAAAAAATACACACCTTTTACTAGCTTTTAGGAGCTCGATATTGAAATTGAATTATCTCTGTAATTGAAAATCTTCGATATCTCAAATTCAGCCCTGTAGTAGCCCTCTGAAGCTTCATTAAAATGCCATAGGTCTGACCTGATTTTGGATTCTCCAAGACAAATTTGTGTCCAATCTCCCACAATGACCTAATTTTGGACTAGTTCAGTAGAGCGAACTTGTACGACTTGCCATGTGTCACTGTTTTGTTCTTTGTCTCTGAAATTGATATCCAAGAAACTACAGGCCGTGTAATTGCGACCACTTTTGACGGAACTCCAATCCAATCTCCAGAGAGAGAGTTATTGAACTTTTCCCACGATCACCTCTTCGAGATGAAATTCAGGAGCCTGAACAAGCACTACCTTCCACAGATCATATCTCCAAAAATATTGCGAACCAAGCTCTGAAATTTTTTGACGAATTTCCTCAGGATTTCAGCTTCGCACCATACGAATTTCAGATTCTGAACCTTCGTAGAAAATTTTTTATAGCGAAAATGCCACGATGACCTGTTTAGGAGCTTGAAAAAAGACCTAACTTCCACAGATGATATCTCCGAAAATATTGCGAACCAAGCTCTGAAATTTTTAGAAAATCGTCCTCAGGATTTCAGTTTCACACCCTAAAAATTTCAGCTTCTGAAACTTCGTAGAAAAAAAGTTATAGCGAAAATTCCACGATGACCTGTTTGGAGCAGCGAAACCCTAGAATCCAAAGCTCTGATACCAAATGTTGTGTAACCAGCTCCAAAAATAGAAGAAAAGAGATATCAACGTCTTAGAAATAAGCCACTTCGAGGGGGAAACCTCCAATACATTACATAAATGAACAATTCTTGGATGATACAATTCACAAAACCTCCTTTCTATATATAGGAGTCCATGGGGCCATAATGTAATCCTAGTGGGCCACAATATAATCCTAGCCGACCTAACAATAATAATTTAAGGGCACAATAATAACAAAATGGGGGTTACAAGGGTACAACAATAACAATAAGGGGTTTACACTAACAATAATAAGGGGCTATACTAGTGATATAGGGACCTAACATAAAATCATCTACAGGTGAAGTTGGCTCCATGGGAAGCTCGTGCAGGGTTTTGGGATTCTCTCCTTTGGCGACCCTTTCTCTTAGCTCTTGGAGGCAGGTCCTAACACGTTTACTGGCCAACCTTCTCGACTCTGTCAATGCAATAATAGAATGAGACGAAAGGTAGCATGCGGAAATCCTATTAAATGAACGCCTCGATTAGGTTACCCAGATCACTCACCTCGTGACCAGGGCCCCTAAAGTGAAGCATGCGAGGGATGTGCTCCAAAACGTAGCTGAGGCCATCATTGGAGAGGAGGGGTCGGGAGTGAACTAATAGGTTGAGTCCCTTAACTGAGTTTTTTTGTCGTTCTTAGTACCATTTGTGGACTGCGTGTACATTGGTGAACCCGACATGAAACAAACACACAACCTTCACGCCCTTAGCCCAGCATCCTCGTTGCATTCTCCCATTATCTCTTGCCTGCATTAACACATTCCCAGTATGCCATTAACACCTCTCTGGTATCACTCCTGCCATATCACTCCTTCAGTGTGCAACAATACACCAAGCAGACTCTAATCCCTCTTCGCACAATCCACGACTTTATCTCCCCAAGATCAGAAGAAGGCTGATTTTGAGACATCTTTTGGAGCAATTTCAGTAGTATTTATTGATATGGTGTTTCATTGACAAGATTTTTTTGAGAATATATTTCTAAAGGAAATTTGAGGCATACATTTAACAAGTTTTTTCGGCCTACTTGTTGCACAATTCGGCCTCCCTGAGGCACAAATTTGGGTCTTCCTGAGGACTGAACATAAGCCCTTTGAGAATATTTTCTGGCCTACTAAGGCTTGCTTCAGGTATTTCAATATACTCAAACTGTGTAGAGGAGGCTCCCAATTAGGGTTTGTTGATACCATGGGTCTGTGGAAAACTCATTATTGACCAAAGCATGTTCTGAGGTTTTTAGAGGCAAACCCGAGCTCCTAGATAGATCAAATTCTGAATTTTTCTAAGGAAAAGAGGAATCCAAGTTCCTGAAGCAGACCTATGCCTACCTTGAATCTATTTTTTTAGACTGTTTTGAGGTGAATCAAGTGTTAAGGTTGATTAGAGGAGGTATGATTTTTTCTTTTGGTGTGTATTGAAACATAAAAGTCAAAGTAACAACAATTATATTTTGGACATTCAAGGAGCATACCTAGAGTTGTAATGACTTAGAAGAAATATAAGTGTTTGAAAGTTACTGTAATTGGGTCATTATCCCTGATACAAGAGCCCAATAGTTGTTGTTATACTTTTCTTTGTAAAGGATGGTAGGGTGGTGCTAGATTGAGCTTTAAGCATTAGAAACTGTACTCCAATTTTTAATTTTTTAAATGGATCTAATTGGTGAAGTATTATAGTTTTTCAAAACTCTAATACAATATAATTTCAAAGACACAATTAAACTCAGCAAGGATGCCCTTTCCGATATTCATACATGTCTGCAACATGCAGAAGAGAAGATTGATTTTTTGCATCTTGAATCTTAGCTACAACAAGAGGAGTTGCAACAAAAGAGTTGTCATTCTGAACTTGTTTTTGTTCAGAACACTGACACAAACTTCGATCAACAACAAGATATTGGTCAAATTACTGAGCCCAGTACAAGAGTAGATTTGTATGTAGATGCATAAGCTCACACTTCACCTCCCAAGCCCATCATCAAACCTTGGGAAGAGCTTTTCCATAATAAGCATAGAACGGGTCTTAGATATGACAAGGATTTGTCCTTTCATATTCCGGACTACTCCAAGCCCATCAAATTTCAAAGTGATGGATTTCTTTACGACAGTTCACCTTCAGCTCTTCCAGATCCTGCTCCTCTTCCAAAGTAGCAACAACAGATTGAAAAATGCCAACACTGTGATCGAGTTGGCGATATGAAAAATCACTATTTCGATCTTCACTCATGCAAGCACTATGGTCGGCACATCCATTCTTCACACAGATGCTTAAGAAACAAGCCTCCTACAAGAACAAAGATTCATCTTGGATGGATCGCGTCTTGACAATGGGCATCAACAACCAAGAAGATGTTTAATTCATATGTCAGAACTTGTTCTAGAATATTGAACAATATTGTAGTTGAGTTTTTGCCATCATCTCACCTTGTACCTGACAGGGGGGAAAATGGTGGTCATCTACAAGCTTCGAAGCCACATCAAGCGAGCCTGAGCCACAACCTGTCATTCCAGATTCAGGGTTGTAGCCAGAGACACAATAGTTTAAGCGAGCCTAAGCCACAACCTGTCATTCCAGATTCAAAGTTGTAGCCAGAGACACGGATTCCCATGAGAATGCCTTTGGTTGGTGGAAAACCCTAAACCATGTATGTGAGGTTGATATTCTTCCTCTTCAAAGAATTTGGAACACTTCCTCTAGCAGAAGACTTCAACTTCTTGCCAGTGTTGGAAGAGTTCCAGGAAATGCATCAAGAATTCCAGAGTTGGTGGTCATGCTTCAACCATCATAGGTTGTAGACCTCCCTTATTCTAGGTTGAAGGTCCCCCTCTTCAAAATATGAGTGACACTTCCTCTAGCAGAAGACCTCAGATTCTTGCTAGATTTGGAAGAGTTCCAGGAACTTCACTAAGCGTTCCAGTGTTGGTGGTCATCCTTAAACCACCTCTTTATGCCAACATTTCAGAGAGCTCATTCAACCTAAGTCCTGCCATGGATAATTTGTAGATTTGTATTGCATCTCTCTTCTTTGACTCACACATACCCCTTCAGATTAAGGGGGGGGAATGTTGGACACCTAATTCTCAAGGTAGGTGTGGAAGCCGAACAGTCAAAGAGGAGTCCAAGAAACCTTGGAATGTGGAATCCAAGAGTCACCCCATTGTATTATAAATACACATCTATGGTTAATGGTTAATGTAAATGCAATCTCATGCCTATGCTTCCTACTTGTGTGTGTTCACCATGCCATTTTTTAACAGATCACACATCAGGCACCACTTGTATATAACATGCCACTGCTATATGACAAATCCAAACCAAGGGAAGATGTTGAGGAGGTAATTTATATTAATAGTTTCCTAAGAAGTTTTTTGGAGTTGATGGATGAATTTTCCTTTGACAGACTACACATGATTATTTATCAATGCAAAAAAGAGAAGGAAGTACCTACCACACAGACCCCCCGACACATAGTTAAGTAGGTTGTGTGAAAAATAAATACAAACAAAGAATTCATATTTAGTGAGCAGATATGGGATTAGGACATGGATAATATCATTATGGACCTAGGATTAGATGTAAACATACTTCCTGAAAAAAGACATAGGAGATGATGGGGATATCGAAGTTGTATTTGTCACCCATCCAACTGAGACTAGAAAATCGATACAATATTTTTTCCATTGGTAGGTTGACATGTATAGAAGTCAACATTGATGGGATCAAAATCACTGCTAATTTTAAGGTGATATATATTCTAAATGATAAAAATCCACATCCTTATTTATTAGGTCATTTCATCGTTTATTAAGTCATTTTTAATTAGGAGATTTCATGGTTACGGTGTCGTTAGATCCAAAATAAGGAGACATATATGTGGATACTTTAAGAGAGTATTTTAGCACAAAGATCTTGACAACACAATGCAACTGCATGAAGGGAAAATTATATCAATTTGAATATCGATGGAATAGAAATTATTGCTCTTTAGATTCAGAGGAAGCACTAGAGAACTGGTAGTAGAGACTACATGAAGTCTCTATTAGAAGGTGCACACACATTATTCATGTAGTATGATGGATTAGTGCAGAGGCATGCAATTCCTGAAGTTTGATGAAGTGTCGGCTGTTTTTTATTTTGTAATATAGTTTGAGTTATAAGTACCTGAAAAGTTAAGAATGAAAACCTTAGATGTATCTTTGAAATCAAATCATGTGTGCTAGTGGGTTGCACACAAGCATAATATGGAAAATTGGTGGAAATGCAAACATTTTTTGGAAATCAGGCTTACGGTGGATGCAGAATATACCAGACCAAGGCATACTGGGTTGATTTTCCATACTACTCATATTAAAGGTTGGATTACAACATTAAGTGAGAAGAAGATACTAGAAGAAGAATGCTCACATTTGTTTATACATACATTGGATACCATCCCAAGGAATTGGTATACTGAGCTGGAAGTGCATAGAGGAATAATGGATTGGGGAGAAATGACTCAAATGATCCTTTAGTTTATATAGCTCCGTAAAATGCCAAAAATGAGATCTTTTATCCAAAGGGCTATACTTCTGTTAACGGTGTTGGATATTGACAAAATATAGGGGGTATCCCTGATATGAATTTTGAATTAGAACTCATACTATTTGGAGTAAGATCCCTATCTAGAGTATTGGCCCAACCACCATAACATAAAGGTTAGTCTTGGTTTTAGTGGATAACATAAGAGATTATATACATAAACCTTGAATAAGCAAGTAAGTTGACATTGTGAAACACCGATTGCAATGTGTAAAAGGAGACCTTCATGAGAGGGGAGACAAAATTGATCCTCTAAAAGGAAGTGATAATACTAACCTAAGAGATACACAAAAGAAAAGATAGATTCTTTAGTTATCTAGTGAAATAGTTTACATAGGTAGAAACAACGATCACTAAACCACATACAACACACCTTCAACAAGATAAGTACCAAGGCCACCAAAATAGTTCAATTTCCTTAGTACATATCAATAAAACATATATATCAAACATCTAAAGAATAGTACTAATACATTCACAATAAGTGCATTAAAATGTGTTGGCTCATAATGCTTCAATTATAAATTTTAATCCTCCAAAATGCCTTTTCTTGAGTTATGAGGTTGCTTTTATAACAAGAGGAAGGAAATTTCATATCCTCATGACTCTTTAATTTCCCTCATGACTCTTGGACTTCTAAGAAACTATTTAACTTATAATTAATTTTGGACTTCTCCTAAAGACATTTTTTCCATATATGACTAAGTGACTTTTCATATTCAACATATAACCCTTGGACTTCCATACATTACATTTTTTCATTTTCTTGAAAATGCATCATTACATTCCACATGATGATGTGGAATGACACATGGATACACATTGACCATTATGATGACACTTGTACATGTCATAACTTGACAATGATGACATAGACTTCATGATGAGATGGCAATGGCAAGTTGTCTTCTTTGTTGCTTCATCTTACATTCTTGATGGTGGATCTGATTTATGCTTCATATTCATGAAAGATCCACTTTATTTCTCATGTTCACCCTACAAATGGAATTTGATCATATCGGAATCCTCTGAGTCATCATGCAATGCCTTCTTTCTATCTCGGTCCTTGATCTGCTTCATGTCTTCATGATAGATCTCTTAGTGCTTCTTAATGTTTTCTCCTTGTTATTTTCTCTTGAGTATCACCTTTTCATGATTGTAAGGTACTCCTTCCAATGAAAATAATTCATGGCTGGGTAAGCTCAGACTTAAAATCCTCCATTCTATCACTACCTAGCTCATGGAATGATCTACTTATGATAGGCCTGTGAGAGGGTTAAAAGAAACAAGCTTGATTAATAGGGCGTATTCAAACTCATCAATGGATTGGGAGGGATCCATTTATAATTTTTACTATGTTTTGCACTATGAGGAATATCTCTCCTTGGTCTAGTATAGTAGGGGAAGTCGAAGGGATAAGGTGTAAATATTCATGCTTCAAGGTTGCGCCATGCGCTCTAAAGAAAATAAGGAAACCCTAAGAGAACAATTTCACTAGTCAAGGGTGAGGGAAGGCATCCTTTAGCCTTCCCTACTATGCCATGCCTTCAAAGTAAGGGAAAAATGGAGGCTTAGGGTCCATGAGCGCATTGGCAAGGAGGGAAGGTGAAAGGTTTAACATTCAAGACTGCGATATGCACTCAAAGGGAAATAAGAATCTAAGGAGCATGTAGTTTGATTGGTCAGAGGTAGGAGGAGGATTCCTTTAACCATCCTTACTATGCCATGCACTCTAGAGGAATAATTAGGCCAATATTGGGCACAAATCACATTGGGGAAGGGGAAGGGTGAAGCTTCAACCTTCAAGAGTGCGTCATGCACTCAAAAGAAGAGGAGACTTGATATAGGGCCCAATTTTCTTGAAAAATAGGTTGGTTTATTTTTAATGCACTTTCCATCCTAGTCTAGTGCAATTAGACCCAACAGTGGGTTATTGACCATTTGGAGTGTGCTTTTCATTGATGGAGGCCATAGGGATGCAACTACTTTTCCTATGAGGGTTTTCACTGCACTAGGAGGATATTTTCATTACAATTTTTTTCTCTATCTTTCATGTAAGGTAGAGGTCACCAAAATCAGTGCAATGATTCAATATGGGCAAGAAGGATCAAGTGATTTCCCTTGGGAGGATCATAATCTGAAACAAATTTGGGGTAATATTCAGAAGGAATTATTGTACCAACCTTTGGGAGTAGGATTTCATCATTGAGGCCTATAGATAGATTGATATTTGCACTTGATAAGAGGGATAAAGGATTCATAACTTGCACTAGGATAAAGGACCAAGAAGGGCTCCGAAATGGTTAAGTGCGGGATTGAAAAAGTAATAGAGTGTTGACACCTAATCCTAAGGGTTGGGTGAGGATATTTAATATTGTATATTAAATAATATTAGGAAATAAGGAAGGCCAAGAGTCATTGGGAGATGAATCCCAATAGCCTCACCTCCATGTATAAATACATGCACATTATTCATCTAATACACATTCTGATTTGCGGAGTTACCTCCTGGTTTGACATGGTATCAAAGCCAGTCCCACTATTGGCATTTTTTCCCGTGGTGTAACTCCCTCATTCCTGCTAACAATCTTTTGCTCAGTCAATTTTATGTCTAGTTTTTGCTGCTCCATTAGATTGATGCCATTCTGAATTTATATACTGCAATTAAGCATTTTTTTAAAGTATCTCTGCAATTTCTGCACAGTTCTGAATCATTTGTTTGCAGCTTCTGAAGATTCTGCAATTCTGCAATTTGCAGTTCTTGCAATTCTGCAAGTTGCAGCTCCAAAATTTTTGCAGTGATTAGAATCCTGCAAATCCAGATTTTCAAAATACCTCTCGGCCTCCCCATCGCTCTTACATTCATCGCACTCACCCTCCTCCCTGTTCACTCCCCCATACCCCCTCACTGTTTGCTGTCTAATAGACATCCTACCTCCCCCACCCCCTCACATCTCACTTGATTCCCTACCCGCAGACCCATCCTACCTACCTCGCTACAGAACCCACGTTGTCTACTATCCATCCCCCTCCCATTTCCTACCCTCCCCCCCACCTACCCCATTTCTCCACTCACCTCATCCTCTTATCACACCACTCCCTGCCAGTGCATACCCTAACCCAACTACCCGCACACTCCAGAACTGCCCTCCTCCGCAGACCACGAACAATGCCCCTCCGTTTCCTACCCGACTCCCTCCCACCCGTTGCCTACCCAACTCCCTCCCCACTGCCCGTGGCTCCGTCCCATTGCCTACCCAACAAATCTCTGCACTGACTGTTTACATACGCTGTCTATAATACATACCACCCCACTCCATTTACAATACCATTCAATACGCTGTCTATAATACCACCGCCTCCCTTGTAATACCATTCACTCATATATAATACCACCGCACGCCTCCCATATATATTTAATACCACCCCACTCCCATTTTTCAAAACCACTCCATCATTCATAATACCACCCACACATTTTTTCCCAAAACAAATATATATATATATATATATTTTTTTTTTGCAGAATTGAAGATTTTTCTAGCAAATTTTTTTTTCCCTCCTCAAAAGAATTGTTGAGTCCCAAACTTGCATCTTTCCTATACACCTTTCTAGACTTTTTCCATTTACCTGGACCTCCTAAGTCATCAACATCATTGCATATTAATCATAAAAGAGCATTTAAAGTGGTTTTTAACTATGTTTTGTGTCTGCTGTTTGAATTATATTTTTGCTCATTAAGCTGCGGAATCTTGTCACTTTCCGCAGCCGCTTCAACTTTCCGCAACCATTTTGTTAAAGTCTATATTGCAGGTGTCTTCAGGAAAATCAAGCCACATGGGCAAGTTGGAAATGACATGGATATGGATCGAGTCCTATTGGCTCAGTCGAATTCACCAGAGAAGGCCGTGGTCAAAGGTAGTCAAGCAGTGGTCAACCTAAGAGTCCTACTGTGACAGAACTCCGTTTTTTACCACGTGAAGACTTGCGTGGCCATTCCATGATCCCAGGGGACATATCAACACATGTGAACTGCTCCATAAGCTGAATCCAACAACCACTCTCCATATATTTAATCTTCACGGCAACCATAATGCTAGATTTCTGGACGTGGTTGTTCACGTGTCTTTTATCAGCGCAGATTGTAGGAAAGTAGTTATGTCATCCTCTGTTATAAATAATGCATTCTCATACGCATAGTAGTTAGCTTTTGTAATGTAATTTTGCTGTAAAGAAAGCCCACTGTGCCGTGAAATTATTTCCTTGTTATGACTGCGTTTTGAATACATGAGAAGACTCTGTTCATAAGCATAATTCGTGGTTGATAGCTGTTGCCCGAGGATTGTGCAGAGGGCCCCTGCACACGCCGAGGTTTTGTTTATTGCTGTATAGTTTCATGCTTTATTTCTTTACGTTCATTATGCCATAATCATTCACGTGCATATATTACATCTCTTATGGTATTAACGTTTTATTTCTGTTCATAATTTTTCATGCTTTATACTGCTGTTCTGATCAGTGTCTTTGTTCCAGATTACAGTAGGCAGCCCGGGCATTTGCACATAGTTTTACAATGACTAATGACATGGAATCAGTCTTGTCCTTCTGCTGATTTATTTTTCTTAGCTTTTAATTCCAGTACTGTTTTATTTATTTCAGCTTTGTACATTTGCTTTATTAGTTAGATTAGATATTAAATTACTCATGTCATTATCAGTTACCTCCGAAAGCCATAGCGAGACTAATGGTGAGGGATTGAAGTATGAGTGTGTAATTTGATATTTGTTTATTTTTCTGCAAATTAGATATCATATTGCTCAAGTTGTTTATGATTACCTCCGAAAGCCATAGCGAGACTAATGGTGAGGGGTCAGAATATGAGTTAATGTAGTTTGATTTTAGCTTTAATTTGCTTGCAATTCTTGGATTTCTTTGAGCACAGTTTCTTTTTTATTTAGACAGCAGCAAGGGTAAGGGGTTTCATGATCAATAGTTCACTGTTTGTTTGACTAGTATAGTGGCACATTTTCATTTTCTTTTAGGAATTAATTTTTTCATTGCATGTTTTAAAACCCTTTTGAAGTTTGAAGTTTGGGAAATCATTATAAAGGACATCATTTCCTTGAACATTTATATCCATATTTGTATTTTAGAATTTCCATCTCACATTAGGAAATCAATCAAGATAAAAACCCCCAAGAAAAATTAAAAAACCAAAAACGACAAAAAGTAAGAGATAGGTTATCTTGCACATATAGTGCGCCACACTTCGTCAGCTTACGAATCCCGGATTGAAAAATTAATGTAGCAATTTAGGACACACTAAATTGACCAAACAATAATTTTCTAGCAAAGTAATTATTTTTTCCCTTAAGAAGAATGCATTCTCTCATATCTATTGTAGGAGTGGTTCTCTCTTGGAAGGAGAATTGTCTTGAATGGTCTCGGAAAATCAAGCACACTCTCATTTTTAATGAGTTGTGGAAAGGAATATGTGAAGGACAAGAAGGAAATCCACCAGAAAAGCCCACTTCAGACAAGGAGCTCGCCATTTGGGAAAACAAGAACTGCAAGGCCTATGCCTTGATTGCAGCTTCCATATATGAAGAGGTGAGTCGCCATATTTCATCATTTTCAAATGCCTATGAAGCCTTGAGCAAGCTAAAAGAACTCTATGACTCACATTCAGAACTAGAAATTGTTCAATTGATGATTAAGTTGTTCAGTCTTGAAATGAAGAATGATGATCCCCTTGCTTTAGCTTCAGAAGTAAAATCTATCATGCATGATATTGACAACACTGGTGTAAAATTTGACATATCTCACATAGCATATGTTAAGGCATTATATCCGACTTACTCACATTATCTTGAGTCATTGCAAGCAAGTGGAAACCTTGAGCATATCACCTTTGAGACCCTTGAGAAAAAGTTTGCAGAAAGAGAGAAAGCTTTTGGGAAGATGACTGTCCCTTTGTCTTTTGAAGAGGCTACATACTTGGCACATAGAGAAAATATTCATGCTCCAGATTATTCCAGAGGAAGAGGTGGCAGAAGAGGAAGAGGAAGAAGAAACTTCAGAGAAAGGGGGGGCAGACAATCTGACAAATCTAATCTTCATTGCACACGTTGCAATAAAGATGGACATGATGCATCCAAATGAAGGACACCTTGGGATAAAATTAAGCAGCAAAGAAATCAAGACAAAGGTAAAACTAATGACAAAGACAAAGGTAAAGCACTTGAATCTTCTCATTATGTTCTAGCACATTGTAACAATGGAGTAACTGAAGACTTTTTTGATGTTTCATTTACTTCATGGAGAGATGATTGGTTGCTAGATTCAGAAGCAACATGTCACATGACATTTAGAAAATATTTTTTTGAAGAATTTACTGACAAAGTTGATGGAGCATTATATTTCGCAGATAAATCCAAACTCAAGCCATTAGGGCTTGGCACAGTCAGGCTTAAGTTGCCTGGTATTCCAGATCATATTCTACATGAGGTTCTATACCTCCCTGAGTTGAGGAGAAACTTGCTGTCCCTGGTCCAAATCCGCCAGCAAGGACACTCCATTCACTTATTTGATGGCAAGGTAGAGCTCAGAAAAGCATCATATCACTCACTTGTCATGGAGGGAATAGAAGAAGGGAGACTCTTGAAGCTGAAAGGTTCATCTGCTCATGCTCAAAAATTTGCATTCAATTCACATCATGATGAAGGTACATTCCCATCAAGTCTTTTATGGCATGATAGATTTGGACACTTAAACTATGAAAGCCTTCGTTTTTTGAAGAAAAATGGTGTTAATGGACTACCTAAAATTCCTAGGAAAACTAAGGAATGTGATGCTTGTATTCTAGGAAAGCATAGCAAACATCCATTTTATGATTCACACTCTAGAGCACATAGAAAACTTGAGCTTGTTCATTCAGATTTATGTGGCCCTATGCCTGTTGCTTCTGCAAATGGAAATAAATATATGATGACATTTATTGATGACTACACCAGAATGTGTTGGATTTACTTATTGAAGAACAAGTCTGATGCTTTTCAAACATTCAAGAATTTTCATGCATGGATTGAAAATGATGCACAAAATCATATTGGCTCTCTACGTACTGATAATGAAAGAGAATACACTTCAAACGAATTTGAAAATTATCTTCATCAACATGGGATCAAACATCAAACAACTGTGCCATATAATCCCCAACAGAACGGTGTAGCTGAAAGAATGAACAGAACTATTTTAAATATGGTTCGCTCCATGTTATTTTTCAAGAATGTAAAATTGATGTTTTGCGCTGATGTATTTCTATGTGCTGTTTACATAAAGAATAGGTGTCCTTTAAGTTCAATTAGAAACAAAACTCCTTTTGAAATGTGGCATGGCCACATTCCTTCTGTAAAGCATTTTAGGGTCTTTGGGTCCACCTGTTATGCCTTGATACCCAAGGGTCAAAGGAATAAACTTGGTGCTAGAAGTCGAAAATGTATCTTCTTGGGGTACTCCAATACCTCCAAAGGATATCGTCTCTATGATGAAGCCAATAAGAAGTTTGTAATAGCAAGAGATGTCATATTCCTTGAATCTTCCAAGAGTGACAAGGTTGTTGAGTGGCAACTTGATCGCCTGGATAGGTTCACACATGAAAAGTCTTTCCAAGAATTTGATAATCATATTCCACATCTTGAAGGGGGGATTCCTATATTGAATCAAACTGTGGAATCATGTCTTGAAGCACTCTCTCCCCCACATGAAGAAACAACCACGGATGAAACATTGAATGATGTGATTGACAGAATTGGGAGATTGAATCTTGAATCAATCCCAACTCAGTCAAATGAGCAGCCTGGCCGGCCATCTCAGAAAGGTCCTCCAAAATGGCTGACAAAGACACTGGAGAATGTTCATCCTGATGAGTTTGGAAAAACAGGAACAAGAAGTTCCACTAAACAAAATGAAGGTGATGTAGATAATTCTGATTCTCCTGTTGATATGGATATTGCTTAGATCATGAACCAACTTCCTTCAAAGAAGCCGCTTCTCATGATGAATGGAAAGAAGTGATGCAAAAGGAGTATGATGCCTTGATAAAGAATGGCACTTGGAAGCTGGTTGATCCGCCTTTGGGAACAAAACCAATTGGCTATAAGTGGGTCTACAAGAACAAGTATAAAGTAGATGGCTCACTTGACAAGCACAAGGCCAAGCTTGTGGCAAAAGGTTTTGCACAAAAAGAAGGAATCGATTATGAAGAAACTTTTGCTCCCATGGAAAAATGGACCACCATCTGGACTCTCTTTGCCCTAGCAGCTCAGAATGGATGGAAAGTCCATCAGATGGATGTAAAAACTACATTTTTGAATGGAGATCTAAAGGAGAAAGTTTTTATGTCCCAGCCAGAAGGATTTGTTGTAAAGGGCCAAGAACACAAAGTTTGCAAGCTTACAAAATCCTTGTATGGCCTCAAGCAAGCACCACAAGCCTGGTATGAGAAATTAACTGAGCATCTTTTGAAACTTGAATTCAAACATTTTGATCTTGATGATGCAACCTTGTTTGTTAAGAAAGTTGTAAAAACAGTTGTATATCTTGTGGTGTATGTAGATGATCTTTTGATAACAGGGAACAATGAGAGCTATATTGCATCCATGAAGAAAGAATTGAAGAAAGGTTTTGAAATGACTGATTTGGGTCATGTTCATTACTATCTGGGTATTGAAGTAATTCAACATTCTAAATTTATATTTCTTTCTCAAAAGAAGTACATTAGAGATCTTTTGAACAAGTTTGGCATGGATAAATGCAATCCCTTAACCACTCCAATGGAACAAAACTTGAAGCTCACATCCATTGAAGGGAAGGAATTCGAGGATGCAACTAAGTATAGACAGCTTATAGGAAGTCTTATCTACCTGACCACCACTAGACCTGACATTTCATTTGTTGTTGGAATCCTCTCAAGGTATATGCAAAAACCTTGTGAAGGACATTGGTCTGCTGCAAAAAAAGTGTTAAGGTACTTGAAGGGGACTCAAGACTTTGGAATCAAATATACACAGGTAGGCCACTTCAGCTTGATCGGATACTCTGATTCAGACTTTGACGGGGACAAAGAAACATGGGTGTCTACTACTGGTTACACCATGAGTCTTGGATTAGGAGCTGTCTCATGGAGATCACACAAACAGTCAGTTCCAACAGATTCCATGACTGAGGCAGAATATGTGGCAGCAGCTGAAGCAACAAAGGAAATTGTGTGGCTCAAAAAAATCCTAGAATATTTGCAGATGAAACAAATGTACTCAACACCACTCATGATTGAAAACACTTCTGCAATAAAGTTGGCCAAGAACCCAAAGTTCCATGATCGAACAAAGCACATCAATAAAAAATAACATCTAATTCGACATCATGTTCAGGCCAAAAATATCCATCTACATCATTGTTCCACAAATGAGCAAACTGCTAATATCTTCACCAAAGCACTTGGAAGAGAAAAGTTTGAAAAGTTTAGATCGATGCTTGGGCTCACCAACATCCCTTCGGATTAAAGGGGGGAATGTTGACACCTAATCCTAAGGGTTGGGTGAGAATATTTAATATTGTATATTAAATAATATTAGGAAATAAGGAATGCCAAGAGTCATTGGGAGATGAATAGCAATAGCCTCACCTCCATGTATAAATACATGCACATTCTTCATCTAATACACATTCTGATTTGCAGAGTTACCTGCTGGTTCGACATAGAGGATAATGCATCCGAACATGACTCAATATTGGATCTCACACATAAAACCATCATTACAAGCCAAAAGAATACACATGACTCTTGAAAGAAAACAACACCTTGAAGCGACAACAAAGTGACACTTATGTTTAAGTGTGACCATTGAAATGACACATCACGACACTTAGAACACAAGTTATGACAACTATGAAGATTGTGACCAAATGATGCGTTGAGCTATAGGAATATGTCTAGTGCATATTATAATGATATGTAGGACCATATAATGTAGAAGAGTATGCATGAAATAAATTTGGTTATGTGCAAAGGTATGACACATGCAGGAGTGAAAATCATAAGAGCGACACCTGCGACATGAAGAAAACATAAGATGACACTTGCAAAATGCGAATGGACTTATAAATGACACATGCCAGAGTGAAGATAACATGAAAATGACACTTATTAAAGTAAAATCAAGTCAAAAGTGACAACTACAAATGTGAAAATGACACTTGTGAAAGATAAAATACATAAAAGTTGAAAGTTGAGAAAACTCAACAAATAAGAAGTACAAACACAACAAAGTGAGGGGGTACTGTCAATAAAAGTGCGCGTTGACTTTCAACATGAGTTAAAAATCACACAATCACTGTATTGATGGGCGTTGTTGTGCCTATTCAAGATTGAAGAAGGGACCATTTTCATGAAATCATTGAAGACAGTGCATGTTAGTGCAAGTGAATTTTCAGTTTGAAACTAGCAAGAAGACTTGAACGCTTTGCAAAACATAAAATAATCATGGAGTAACCATAGAGTGACAGATCATAAAATCCTCAGTAGGCTCCAAGATTCGAGTGTGAGAAAATTTTTGGAGGGTGTTGATCACAATGAAAACAACTTCTTAGGGGTTGATACCCATGTGTTTCATGCAGAAGAATCCCCATGCAGTTAAATAACTCATTCAATGTGACAATGTCATAGAAGGATTTGAAGAAGAGGACAACCCAAGAAAATATAAGTACCAGAAACATAATGATAACAAGCAAAAGTAGATGTAGAGCTAGATTTTGTAGACTATGCAAAGCCTATTAGAATGAACAAAGTGAATATTTGAATTGAACACAAACCTAAGATAACAGTTATTGGAGACTATTGGGATGAGGAAAAAATCATAAAGATTGTTTATTTACTGCAAGAAATCTAGGACCTCTTCGTATATAAGCATAAAGTGAAAAAAGGAACTAGACAGGATGTTGGAAGCTAGCATTATTGAACTAGTAGAAGAGTCGGAATGGATAAGCCCAATGTATTGCAAGACAAAAAGAAAATATAAATTTGAATTTTTGTGGATTTTAGGAAACTTAATAATGCTTGGATGCAGTGAACTGTTTCCCACCCCCTTTACAAATGAGGTCCTGGAGAATGTAGGAGGACAAGAGGTTTATTAATGTGCTAATGGATTCTCAGGATATAATCAGATTAAGATTGCATTGGAAGACAAACATAAGACTACCTTTATGATGGAATGGGGATCCTTCGATTATATCTTCATTCCCTTTGGTATGAAGAACACACCTACAATATTATCTAGATTTTTGGTTGAACCATTTAAATATTCCATCCGCAATTTCCTAGAGGTATATTTGGATGAATGGATAGTATTCAATCTTTCAAGAAAAGATATTGAAGTTCTTCACTTAATGCTTGAAAAATGTAGAAAGCTAAAAATTTCATTAAATTTGAAGATATATATATATATATATATATATATATTCGCCATTTGGTATTATGTTGGGTCACATAGTGTGCAAGTAAGGCCTATTGGTTGATCCTACAAAAATTATTGTCATAGTGGATTTACCTCCACCTACCTCAGTGTGACAATTGCATGCAACTTTAGGTCATACAAGGAATTATAGGAAATTAATACGGGGATATGAGTGGATTACAACCCCCTTAGAAAGGTTGTTGAATATGTAAGTTAAGTTTCAGTGGGATGAAGAGTATCATCATGATTTGGATACCATGAAGGATAAATTGGTCACTACACTGATTATGGTTTTTCTCGATTGGAGAAAGGAGTTTCACATTCATGTAGATTAATCTTCCATAGATTTGGGAACAATTTTAGCTCAACCAAGGGAAGGGGACATAGATCAATCCATTGAATTTTCTAATATGAAATTATGAACTACTATAAAAAGTTGTACCACTACATAACTAGAAAGTCTAGAAATTGTGTATGCATTGAAGAAGTTCAAACACTATCTACTAGGGTCACATTTCAAAATGTATACTGACCATTTTGTTCTAAGGTACCTCATAAAAAAGTCAATGTTGTGGGGGGGGGGGGGGGGGGTGGGGGGTGGGAGAATATGAAGGTGGTTTCTACTCCTCCAAGTATATTAATTTGAGGTGTTTTTTAATACTGGGGAGGCTTAATGAAAAACCAAACTTTCTATCACACATATTGACTAGGGAAGATGCAGGGAATATCAATGAAAAATTTCCAGATGCATATTTGTTTGCATTAAACATGTTTGATGATTATTTTACCGAAATTGTCTAGTTCCTTGGCATGGTAGTATCCCAAAAATATATATAATAGCACAAAACAAACAATTGATGTTAAAGTTAAAATATTATCAGCTCATAGAAATTTTCCTATACAAACTAGGCATAGATGGAATACTTTGTCATTGTGTTTTGAAACATGAAAGGAACTTGATATTATCAAAAGAACATGAAGGAGTTGTAAGAGGCCACTATGTAGGAAAATATATCGTGAAAAATATCCTATGTGTAGAAATTTGGTGGCTAACTCTTGATAAGGATGCCAATGGATTTTGTCAAAGTTTTGATGGATGTAAGTGGGTTAGGAAACCATTCATAATAGATGAAATGCCCCTATTCCCACAAGTGACATAGAAAGAATTAAATAAATGGGAAGTAGAATTCATTGGACATATGAACACGTTAACAAATATATTAGGGGCTCATAATATAATAATTGCGATAGAATATATTACTAGGTGGGCTGAAGCAAAACTTGTCAAAGATTGCAAATCTGAAACAAAAATGTGGTTTTTGTTTGAGAATGTGGTTACAAGGTTTGGATCTAAAAAAATACTTATGAGTGATCAAGGTACTCACTTCTTAAATAATACAATCATTGCCTTGAAATAAGAGTTACAAGTTTACCATCAGAATAGAAAACCTTATCATCCTCAAGCTAATGGCACTACCACAAGCCTTCAATAAGATTTTGGAAAACACCCTGACAAAAGTATGCAATAAAAACCAAGATGACTGAGACCTAAGAATTCCAATAGTCCTATGGTCTTACTAGACTAGATGTAAGAAATTGACAGGGCAGACAACTTTCACAATAGTATATGGACATGAAGTAGTGGTGCATAAAGATTTTATAGTGCCATTTTGTGCATTTATTCATTGGAAAACTTAACTAATTCTAGCGCAGCAGAGACGAGACTATTAAAAACTTCCAGAGGAGAAATGTGTAGTGTATTTGATCCATCTAACTTTTCAGGTGGACACTCCATTGATCATCAGGGACTAGAAATATTGATGTGTATATGAGTGTTGAGGAGTCCTTATATAGGAAATCATTACCACATAGTCGTTATAAAAAATAATACAATAATCAAAATCTAGGTCAATGGTAAAATTAAGAAATTAATAAAAATCCTGTAGGTTTTAACCATGTACATAAATTATCTGTAAACATATCTTAAAAACAGAAAATAAACAAAAGTGAGAGAATAAAACATAAAATAGATACACAATGATATTTTCCCTTAGATCCCAAATTGCGACTACCAACTTTATTTTTCATTTTATTCCTTTTAGTGTTACAACACATATATATATACATGTCAAATCATTCATAAACCTCAATCCATTAGCCATGGATTAGAACATAACTGTAGTTCGCTTGACCGGATCTACAAAATACCAAGGGCCGAAAGCCATCATGCCCCAAAACCATGAATAAAACCATGGGCGGGTCTGCCTACCGAAAAATAGGGTCCAAATTTTTTTTCCCGAGGTGTTGCCTCGGACCCTGAACCTCAAACAGGGGGGGCTGCCACCCCCCCCTATGACCTCCATGCTACGCCCAATGCAATGTACAGGGGGACCTTTCGCCCCTCCCCCCCAACACATGCGACTAATTATGGAAATAATATAACACATACCCAACATTCTCCCACTTGTTGTTTTCTTTCTGCAAGGGGCCACAAGAGAGCTTAGTCATTAGTACAAATTTGCAACACCCATTGTTTCTCTACACCAAGAGAACTTCTGAGTGCTCACAAACTGCATCAATGCATCTGCAACATTCTTCAAGGTTTCCATTTTTACCAGCAACACCCTTTTATCCTCAACCATAGATTCTCTCACAAAGTGATATTGAACATCAATGTGTTGTGTCTTTGAATGATAAGCATGGTTCTTAGCCAATAAAATTGCACTTTGGCTATCACAATCTATCCTTATAGCTCGCTACACCAACCCCATACTTGAACACAATATCTACAACCAAACTGCTCCCTTGTTTGCATGAGTGGCTGCCATGTATTCTGCCTCTGTAGTTGAAAGAGCCACTACAGATTGTCTTTTACTCATCTGATTGACTGCACCTCCAAATAAGCTAAAAACATACCTACTTGTAGATCTTCTTTGGTCCAGATATTCAGGCCAGTCTGCATCAACAAAACCACGATGTCCAAAAATATATCCAATCCCGTTCTTTCTTGGTAGCATAAACCATAATCACTAGTGCCATGAAAATATATGAAAATCCGCTTCACCGTTGTCTAATCCTCCTTCCCTAGTTTTGATATTAACCTGCTCAATAATCCCACTGCATGTGCAATGTCTGGTCTAGTACATACCATTGCATACATAAGGCTACCCACTTCACTTGCATATGGAACACGTGACATATCCTCCTCTTCGTCTTGTGTCTTGGGAAACTGTTCAATAGATAGCTTTACACCTACAGGAATAGGAACGTTCAACGGTTCACTATCCTGCATATTGAACCTCTACAATATTGTCTCGAAATTATTCCTCTGGTTTAACGAGAGCTTCCTCTTTTCCTGATTTCCATGCCAAAAATATATATTTCACCACCAATATCCTTCATGTCGAATTTGGAGAACAATAGAGTCTTCAAATACTGGACAATTTCTTTGTCATTTCCAATCAACAACATATCATCCACATACAATAAAAAATAAATAACACGGTTGTTGGGCCGAAATTAAGGTATGATTTCACCCTAATTTTACTTCGAATTATCATACAATTTTAGGATTTCTCTCGTCTTAACAGTAAAGGAAAGGAGGGTTAATGCAAAATCAGGATAAATTGACTAACGATAAGAAGCATGTTTAAAACAACGAGGATTTGACTTATTTCATCTTTATTCGTAGGTAAACGAGGCAGTTGAATCGACGATGAAAAAAAGACAGCTGACAGACAGAGAACATGAATCCACAGTGACCCCCAGGGATGAGCAAAAGGTGGAAAGACAGGTCCATGTTCGAAGAAATCAAACGAAAGCCACGCTCAGCAGGCTGTCATTTGGAAAAGACCATTCCACGGAGCGAAATCGCCTTTAAAAAGGCCAAGGATGGACGAGAGAGGGGAGGCGAACTAAGAATTATTTTTTTGTAATAGGCGTATCAGGACATAAATGTCCAATTGTATTCATGTCTTGAATTCTTTAATAAATAATTTTGTATTTTGAATAATCATTTCCGGAGTTCTCCATTGCGTTGGAATTATGGTGGTTTGGGCCCAGCCCTGGGAGTTTCCGCGCTCACCTTTTTATTGTACGTTAATTACAGAATTTATGTTCAGTTATCTAATGCGTTCTATGAGATATCTTTCTACTTGTTAAACTTCTACGCCTGTGATGCTGTAGTTTCCTCTGCCACTCAAACAGTTTATTGCTCATGTTTCCGATTTATAGTAATAGTTTTATAACTGTTGGACATTTTCATCATTTTCTCAATTCCTTTATATCTGTTTATATGCTTTAGTTCGATCTCTTTTCAATGCTTTATATCACCAAGAATTAGATCTTTCCATTGGTACTATAAGGTTTCTTGTTGTGCTTAATATAGAAGAATGTTAGTTAGTTAAGTTTGCAAGAGAATTCCATTGTAAAATTAAACTAAGCAATTGTTGTTCAATTCATTAAGGTTGTTGTTCCATTTAGTAGGACTGTTGTTCAATTCATTGAGTGTGTTGTTCAATCATAAATTATTTTCACTAGGCTTATTTAGATAGGATAGTTAACGGTAATTTACAAATTCCATTCCCTTTGAGTTGATTTAACTTCGAGAATTAATTGATCTCTTCATAGTAATATAGAGTAGCTATTTCTGATGTCACTCGCATATACTGTGCTCGCACTCTTGAAATAAAAATACTTTCCCCGGGTTGAAAATTAAATGAGAATATTAGAGGTTGTCTATAATAGTCACCTAAGAGAACCAACATTATGGCGTCGTTGCTGGGGAGAGTGTTGAGAGCGACATCCTTCATTCCTTGTTCTCTGTTGTTGCGAATCATTGGGTATTAAAAACGAGAGGTAAGAACCTGCATACTGGAAAGCAAAATGCTTTCCCCCTAACCCACTTCTCAGCAATTGATTAAAGGTTATTAGAATAGGTGCTATTGTTTTATGACTAGGAAGAAAAGGACCAGTAATCCTTGGTAAAACAACATACATAGATGAAATCGTTAAGAGAGATAAATCCCAGGCATCTGTAGGACCCAGAATCATTCCCACTCAAAGTCCTACTACTCTCCTTCAGGAAATAGCCTCACCATCTACATCCCACGCCGAGATTCACAATGAAATTGAGGAGTCTAAACAAAGCCTCCAAACTACTGAACACATAGGCACTGACCCTTCGAGAGAGGGAGGTTCTTGCAATTTACAAGAAGGAGAAGGAGAAACTAGAGGGGAAATACATGTAGGAGCTCTAGAGCCTGAATCCCCTAAACAATTAGTCGAAATCAAGACGCTTGGTATTCTAGTTTGAGGGAGTGCTGTAAAGCCTCCTCCCCACTCGTCACCCAATCCTTCTAAGATCACTCCTCCTGAACAAGAAATTCCCGAAGAATACTAGCATATCTTTAATCAAATGGAAAATAATCAAAACCAGAATCAAAGGCAGACGTTGACATTGGAATATCCCATTGTTGACCATGCTGCTAACGCCCCTATGAAAGCCATTCCTCTGCAAAACATCCCAACCTTCCATGGGTTGACCTCGGAAGATCCTGATGCATTTTTATTTGAGTTCGACATCTTACGTAGGGGATACAACTACACCACTAACCTGCAGAAATTGAAATTATTCCCCTCTACTTTGAAGGGGGCGGCATTACACTGGTTCATGGGACTAGGAGGGGGGACCATCAATCACTGGGACCAAATGAAGAACATATTTCTAACCAAATATCAAGATTATTGCCGGACTCGGGAATTAAAAGATGAAATCTTCAATATGTCTGCAAAAGACAACGAGACATTAGAAGAGTATGTTGAAAGATTTCAGTATAATCTGCAAAGGTCCCCATACACTACATTATCCAAAGACATCCTGAAAACAACAATAATTAAGGGAAAGAAAGAATAATGGGTTGAAACACTCAATATAATGGGAAGAGGGGACATCTATCAAGAAGAATATGATGAAATTATTTCGCTCTATATCAGGTGCTCTTGGGGTAGTACGCGAAATAAGCCAATTGGGCGAGACTCGACAAAGAAATATCTCAAGCAGTCTGGTGGCAATGTAATCAGAGTAGAGTTTGGTAATCTTTTGGAAGACTTCAAGACTGAAATTTTAGGTACTTTGACAACACAACTTGATGTCCTACAAGCTAAGCAAAATCAAGCTATAGCGGAACAAAAATTGGTCGTCTTCTGTCCATGCTTTCAGAAGAAGCACAGCCAAACGGAATGCCCCTTAGACACGATTCAGACTTGTGTTATCTGCACTAAGGATCACTGCCCTTCACTCCCAAGACTCAAAGCAGTTTACAAAAAAGTAGAAGAAGAAACATAACCAATCTACTTGATGAACCAGCATTGGAAATGGCAGACACAACTAGGTATGCCTCAAGACTTGCCTCCGTTCTTTCCTTCTCCACAGTTTAGCCAACATAACCACTTAGAAGCTTGGAAAAATCAACCGCCTTTCTCCACTTGGCCGTCTCAGTCATTTCCTATACCACCTTGGCCAACGCAACCCTATACAAGGAATAATTAGCCAATTTTTCCCTCTTCTCCTCCATATTGGAAAAATAACTCATATCAAACTCAGTGGCCAACATCGCCTTCTCAAACCACAAATTGGCCTCAAAATTGGCAATGACCTTTGGGAATGGGCCACCAACCAATGGGAATAGGAATTCAAAATCAACCTACACTGCCAGCTCCATACCTTGTCCAACACTGTTGGACACCTAATCCTCTATGGGTAGGTGTGGAAGGAAAACAATCACAAAGGAGTCCAAGTGACATTGGAAGATGAATCCAAGGGTCACACCAATGTAACATAAATAGACATCTATGGTGAATAATATGAATAACTCATGCTTATCTTTCTATGTGTGTGTTTTACCTTCTCCTCCACCATGCATGTGTTTAACATGGTAACAAAGCCATGATGAGTGGCCTTGTGCGTTTATGTGTTAATGTGTTAGATTTTTTGCCCTGCATTGAATAGCACTGGTGCTTGTGCCAGATAGCCTACTGGTCTCTAACGCTCCTCCTTCTCCTGACCATCTGTCAGATTCCTTTCCATTGTCAATTGATTCACTTGAAGAATTTCCAATCCATTTGATGATGATTCTAACTTATTAGAAGTCTCTGTGTTGAAAAGATGCATAAACAATGCTTTGGAAGCATCACTTAAAGCAGGTTGATACTTCACAATCTGGCCATCTGAAGGGTCATGTTGCCCATCATGTGAGTTTTCTTCTTGCTTGGGTAATCGCCTTTTCTTGTTAGTTGCCGCAAGACGTATATTATTTTCATTATGTTGCACAATCTATGCCAAAAAACCCAGGGTTCTGCATGGCTTTTGCCAAGAATGACATCATTTGTTGTTGTCATTGTTCCATCCCTTGAAGGCATTGAGACATTGTCTGTAGTTGAAGATCAGTAGATTGCTACTGCGTGCCTTTTCCCTCACACTCCTCTACCCAACCTCCTTCTTGTGGCCTCTCCTACGTCGGCCTCGGTCGCACTCCTCCTCCCGTGGCTCCCTACGCCACTGCCGCTCCCACTCGCACTCCTCCTTCACGTCCCCACCGACTGCTTCCTCACCTCACTCCCTCTGCTCACCTCCCCGCCCACTGCTTCAAGTCCCCACCGTCTCCTATGCACTACGTCGCTTCGCCTTCCCTCTTTTTCCATTCAGCCCTGGCCCTGGCAAGGGAGGAGACAGGGCCACCGTTGCACCAGTCTAAGGCCAGGAAGCCCCCACCTTAGATCAAATGGGTGTGCCAAGAGATAGGCTGCAGTGCTTATAAAAGGCAGAAATGACATTGACATTGAGGGGATTTTGATGTTTTTAATTAATTATTTCTGTATTTCTTTACCTGTATGTGCTCTGAGAAGTGTAGAAAGTGTAGGTAGGTAGCATGTCAATGTTGGAAATACTGAGAGGGGGGGTGGGGGGGGGGGGGGGTGGGTTGAATCAGTATTCCTTTCAATTATAGCATTAGTTAATCTTAAAGTATTATCAGTGTTTGTACAATGATAACAATAAACAAGAGGAACAAAAATGCACATATTTTTTAAGGTGGAAACCCACTCCGGGACAAAAACCACCTAATTCTTTTCTAATAATTCTTTAATATTCAACTCCAATTGAAAATAAAGCTCCAACTTCCTAGAATATAGAAAAGCATTCTTCTCCAGCTCTCGCTGGATGGACGCTCCAATTCCCGAGATTCTTTAGTAGTCAACTGAACGGATGCCCCAACACCCAATGAGATACAACTCACCCTAGCACCACCCTACCACCCTGTAGAAGAATAAAAGAAGAATAGACTCCCGTACCAGGGAAAATGGTCCACTTTACAATGATATAGAATGAAGTAGAATAATAATATACACTAGCCCATAACCCCAACTTTTACACAACCACCTAATGATGATCCTAGACCTCCTGACACTGCCTATTCAACTCTTGGCTGATAGATACTTTAACAATTTTTACAATAATGTATTTACAATGACTGTATGCAGTGCTGCCCACTTGAAGACTTCATGTGATGAACTTATTGCTTCTATTCTGCACCTTGGTTGCTGCTCTTATCATGCTACCCTCTTCTGCACCTTGCTTTTCTTTGCTGCCCTAGAAAGTCTGGTCCTTTGTAGCCCTTGACAACACATGATCTGGCTTTTTATTGCCTTCTAGGAGCTCGATATTTAATCTGGTGTATATCTGTTATTTGAGATCCCTAATATGTGATTTTTGGTCCTATAGTATTCCTCTAATTTTTCTTTCCAATGCCATAGTTCTGACCCAATTTGGATTCTTCAAGAGAGAGTTATTCCCAATCTCTCACAATGCCCTAATTATGGACTGTTTCAGCAGAGTGAACTTGTACGGAATTCCATGTGTCACTGTTTATTCATTTGGCTCTAAAATTGATAGAGAGAAAACTAAATTCTATGCACTATCTTCCACTTTTTACGGAATTCCAATCCAATACTCAAAAGGAGAGTTATGACGATTTTCCCAAGGTCACTTATTTGAGATGAATTTCAGGAGCCTGCAAAAACACTGACTTCCACAGATCATATCTCTGAAAATGTTGTGCACCTTGATCTGAAATTTTCACAGTGGCTTCCTCAGGATTTCGGCTTCACCTCATAAAAATTTCAGCTTCTGAACCTTCGTAGAAAAAAATTTAGACGAAAATTCCACAATGACCTGTTTCAGATGGCGAAATCCCTTACATGAGGAGGATATGAGGATCACAATTTATATAAATGCTTAGGTTGAGAGGGGCTTCAACAAGTGAACGTAGGAGGGATTTTAGGAGATTAAAAAATATTAATTATGAATTTTCAATGACCCATGCCACAACCCCATGGGGTTTTAGCCCACTAACTAGGGGTACAAACTTCAAACATGAATATCTCTCAAACCGTGAAGAATTATATGGGGTGCCATATATCAACGGAAACATATCGACAAGTAGAAACCATAAAAAGCATTATTGACCCATAATATATTAATTTGGTAGGTGAAAATTCCCATGCAATATTTGGGTAGCCCCTGGTGCTGCTTGGGTTGACATCAATGACAACCGCTGATCAACAATCTCCCCCTTTGGCATTGATGGCAACACAAGTACTCCCCCTGCGATCATGAAACCTCTTCCTACAACATTCTCTCCCCCTTTGACATCATTGGAAAAGGGTAACTCCCCCTGATACACAACCATCCTGCGGACCTATACACACTTCCACTCCCCCTTTATATTCTGAATAAGGAAAATCTAATGAGAACTTGGGAGAATCCCAGGCTTCTGGCGAAGATATTCCAATGCTTCATGAGTACTCTCACGATCATCAACACTTCCCACCCGATATGCATTTGTAAAGGAATGAATAATGAGATTGTTACCCTTGGGATACCACAAGCCATATTCTGTTGTTCCCTTTAGATATCGAAGAATTCTTTTGATGGCAATAGTATGTGATTCTTTTGGTGCTGCTTGGAATATTGCTACTTGTCCAACTGCTTGCGTAACATCTGGCCGAGAGGTTGTTACATATAGAAGACTACCAATCATAGATTTGTACAATGTTTGATCCACATCCTTAGATGAGTCTTCTATGCTCAATTTGCAACTTGTTACCTTTGGAGTAAGGATGGGTTTCCAATCTTCCATTTTAAATTTCTTGAGCATTTCCTTGATGTACTTGGCTTGACATATAAATATTCCTTTCTCTTGCTAAGATATTTGAAGCCCTAAGAAGTATGTCAGCTCACCAAGTAAAGACATCTCGAAATCACTTTGCATCTTTGTAGCAAACTTCTTACTTAGTCGATCATCATTGCTACCAAATATTATATCATCCTCTTTAGCTATTAGACATGCTTTAGTTGCTTTATCCAAAACATATACGTCGTTTGGAGCTCGACTAGTTGTAGCCACAATTTCATCATACATGCCTTTCCTGATTTCACATTTTGTGGAGTTGAATAGTATTGTGTGTCCTTGATCACACATTTGTCCAACACTGAGTAGATTGTGATTCATGTTTTCAACCAATAGACAATTCTTGGCTAGAGCATCTTTGCTTCCGGGAGTGACAGTACTTGATCCTATAACATTTGAAGATCCATCATTTCCAAAGGAAATGGTTCCATCCTTCTTCTCTTTCAGAGATACAAATTTATTTATATCTCCAGTCATATGCATTGAGCAACTGTTATCAACATACCACACATCTTTGTTGTTTTGAGCCTTGAGAGCACAATTATTAGTCTTCTTCTTCTTCCATGTTCGTTCATTCTGTGGCTTCGAAGATTCTTCTGGAGGATTTTCAAGTCTGCAGTCTTTGGCTATGTGTCCAAAGTTTCGACATTTGTAACATTCAATATTATTTCTTAAATGTTCAAATCTATTGATGTTTCGATGAGCCCTGGGAGGTTCATATTTGATAGATCTCCTGGAATTGTATTCATTCCTAGGGTACGTGTGACATTCTACAGCTTTATGACCAAATTTTCCACATGAATAACAGTAGCCATAAAAAATATGTAGGTACCTGGATGGAAATTTTCGTCGAGGAATTGTCTTCCAAGGTTGTTCTTGTGAATCTTTTCCAATGAAGTCTACATGCCTATCAGATCTCATAGGTTCATTGTATTTTGTTGTAGAAGGTCCTGCTTCTTCTTCTTTGTAACCAATGCCAGTTCTGTCGTTGTAAGATCGTTGATTTTTTATGAGTTATTACAATGCCCTTGAGCTGTTGGCATAGTTTTGGATAGTTTTTCCTTTCTTCACTTCCTCACGCAGTGAAACTACTTTGGCTTCTAATTCTTCCCTTTCTTGGTTGCTTTCTTCCAACTTCTTTTGAAGTGACTCTTCAATTCATTTGTGTTCTTCAACTTCAATTTTTAGACCTTGAACTTGTTCTTCAAGAGTATTGGAATGGATATTCTTTGCCTTGAGATATTTTATAAGCTTGATTGCTTCCTTATAAAATTCTTCTATGGTCAATCCTTCTTCTTCATTGTTTGATACCTCTTTTTTATTGTGCTTGGCCATAAACAATACTCTCTCATTGGCTTCTTCTTTGCTATCATTGTCTTCATCGGATGATCAGCTATCTTCTTTAGAGAGAAAATTCCTTTTGGATCCTTGCTTGTTGAATTTCTTAAAGCCTTTATTTCCTTTTGAGTTGCCATCACTTCTGTTTGGACATTTTGCTGCGAAATGCCCAACCAGACCACAGCTGAAACATATCAATGGAAGTTTACCTTTGAATTTTCCCTTACCCATTTTTAGTTTTCTCGTAAAGTAAGCATATTCTTCGATTGAAAGACCTTTTTCATCATCTCCCTTTTCTTCACACTTGCAGGTGCATGTATTTTCAATTGAAGGTTGTTTATCCTTATTGGTTTTATTAGATGCAACGAACACAATTTCTAGATGCGAAGTACCCTCTTCTTCATCAAGTCTCATTTCATATGCTATGAGAACTCCATGTAGTTCCTCTTTGCTGAGTTTGTCCAGATTTGCACTGTATTCTAAGACTGATACCTTTGGGTTGAATCTCCCTGGCAACGTTCTAAGAATCTTTCGTATAATCGTCTTCTCATCAACTGGCTTTCCCAATCCTTCTAGAGTATTGGTTATTTCATCAACGTATTGGAAGCATGTAGCAATGTTGCAATCTTCTTTCATTCTGAGTTGCTCAAATTTTGCTCTATATATTTGAAGATTTGCTTCTTTGACATTTGAGTCACCTACATATATATTCTCAAGCTTATCCCATACATTTTTGGCGGTTTTACAACCCAACACCTTATGATAATTAGATTCAATAATTCCACTGATAATAATATTCTTTTCTTTTGCATCAATTACCAAATTCTTCTTACCTTGTTCATATGCGGTTGATGTAAATCCATTTTGAACAGTGTCCCATACCTCATAGCCTTGCGCCAAGAGATAGACTTCCATTCTTCCTTTCCAGAGTGCATAATTATTTTCATTGAACATAGGTACACCATTCTTGGTATGCTCCATGACATCCTTCCAACTGTTAAACTGCTATTGAAGGAACCAAGCTCTGATACCAATTGTTGGAAATACTTGGGGGGGGGGGGTGGTGAATTAGTATTCCTTTCAGTTAGAGCATTAGTTAATCTTCAATTATTATCAGTGTTTGTACAATGATAGCAGTAAATAAGAGGAACACAAATGCACACAATTTTTAAGGTGGAAACCCACTCTGGGACAAAAACCACCTAATGCTTTTCTAATAATTCTTTAATATTCAAATCCAATTGAAAATAAAGCTCCAACTTCGTAGAATCTAGAAAAACATTCTTCTTGAGATCCCACTGGATGGACGCTCCAATGCCCGAGATTCTTCAGTAGTCAACTGAATGGATGCCCCAACACCCAATCAGCTACAACTCACCCTAGCACCACCCTACCACCCTGTAGAAGAATAAAAGAAGAATGGACTCTCATACTAGGGAAAATGGTCCACTTTACAATGATATAGAATGAAGTATAAGAAGAAGATACACTAGAACATAACCTCGACTTTGACACAACCACCTAATGATGATCCTAGACCTCCCAACACTGATTATTTAACTGTTGGCAGATAGATACTTGAACAATTTTTACAATAATGTATTTACAATGATACCTTTACAATGACTGTATGCAGTGCTGCCCACTTGAAGACTTCATGTGATTAACTTCTTGCTTCTGTTCTGCACCTTGGTTGCTGCTCTTATCATGCTACCCTCTGCTACACCTTGCTTTGCTTTGTACCCTAGAAATTCTGGTCCTTTGTAGCCCTTGACAACACATGATCTAGATTTTTCTTGCCTTCTAGGAGCTCGATATTGAATCTGGCGTATCTCTGTTATTTTAGATCCCCAATATGTGATTTTTGGTCTTGTAGTATTCCTCTAAGTTTTCTTTCCAATGCCACAGTTCTAACCCAATTTGGATTCTTCAAGAGAGAGTTATTCCCAATCTCTCACAATGCCCTAATTATGGATTGTTTCAACAGAGCGAACTTGTATGACATTCCACGTGTCACTATTTCTTCATTTGGATCTAAAATTGATAGAGAAAAAAATAAAGTCTATGCACTATCTTCCACTTTTTATGGAATTCCAATCCAATACTCAAAGAGAGAGTTATGACGATTTTCCCAAGGTCACTTCTTTGAGATGAATTTCAGGAGCCTACAAAAACACTGACTTACACAGATCATATCTATGAAAATATTGCGCACCTTGATCTGAAATTTTCATAGAAGCTTCCTCAGGATTTTGTATTCACCTCATAAAAATTTCAGCTTCTGAACCTTTGTAGAAAAAAATTTAGAGCGAAAATTCCACGATGACCTGTTTCAGATGGCGAAATCCCTTGCATGAGGAGGATATGAGGATCACAATTTATATAAATGATTAGGTTGAGAGGGGCTTCAAAAAATGAACGTGGGAGGGATTTTAGGAGCTTAAAAAATATTAATTATGGCTTTTCAATGACCCACGCCACAACCCCATGGGGTTTTAGCCCACTAACTGGGGGTACAAACTTCAAACATGAATATCTCTCAAATCGTGAAGAATTACATGGTGTGCCATATATCAACGGAAACATCTCGATAAGTAGAAACCATAAAAAGCATTATTGACCCATAATATACTAATTTGGAAAGTCAAAATTCCCATGCAATATTGGGGTAGCCCCTGGTGCTGCTTGGGTTGACATCAATGACAACCACTGATCAACAGTCAATGCTCACCTTATTGAGGAGCGCAACGATTCAATCACATCCCAATAAATGATTCTGGCCTCTCATGGAGATGTGTGCTAGTAATTCATTTAGGAAGAGGATAATCATGCAACATTTCCCTTTTCTTTAACCTCATAATTTCAATTATTCTTCACTTTTGAAGATACTATGGTAGGTTTTCCAGAAGTATTGGGTATTAAGATGAAGAATCTCAGAAATTTGAGAGAGGCAGGGTTTTCCACGACTAATGCCAATATCACTACAACAGAAAAAGATCCAAACAACGCAGTCGAGATGGTTCGAAGGTGAAATTCAATGATCAACTCTGGCACATAAATTATGGATACTTTATCCTGTTAATTCGTCGATATTTTTCCTATGAAACTGAGCATTATTGTCAATGAAATATTTTTGCATTGTGAAATTAATGTCTTCATCGAAGTTTGATATCAAATTCTAAACTATTGAGAATGCCTTCAACATCTCTATATGGAAGGTTGAAATTTGGAAACCACCTTGATTTCTTATTCCCAGAATATATTGCAGATAAACTTATGAAGTGAATTCAACAAAATTTGGACACCATTGGTCCAAGTTTCCAATTCTTCCTGTTCATTAAAGAAGGGATACAAATAGTTTGGTTGTATGAAGCAGTGAGTATTTCTCATTGGAGGTTCGTTCTCTACAAATTAGAGTTGTTGGTGTAAAACAATTCTTTGAAGAGGAGAGAAATCATTAGTGTTTTTTTCCTTAAAGGGTTATTGCATAGTTGTTTTTGCTGCACGTTTACAAAATATTTTGTAGTGACATTATATTGTACTGACATTGTGATTGGGTATTGCTTCTTAGTTCATAGTTGCAGTCAGTGTTTCAAGTGTAACTTTGAGTTGTTGAGAAAATGGCTAAAATCAATGATGCATTAGAGTTGTTGAATAACCTCATTCATTCCACTGTTCATGATATGGTAAAAATGAGCAAGAATGCTCTTTTTAATATTCAAACTTGCTTGCAAGATGCACAAGACAAGATTGAGTTTTTGCAGATGAAGTCTCAACTCCAACAAGATGAACTTTAGCAAAAGAGTCATCATTCTGAACATGTTTCTGTTCAGAAAATTGAGAGGGACTCCCATCAGCAGCAAGAATATAAATTTGTAGTCAACTCATATTCAGTTCCTTGTACAAGAGAAAATTTACATGCAGATGCAACAGCTCAGTCTGCACTTCCCAAGCCCATCATCAGACCTTGGGAAGATATTGTCCACAATAACCACATAACTGGTCTTGGATATGAAAAGGAGTTGTCCTTTCATATTCCGGACTACTCCAAGCCCATAAAATTTCAGAGTGTCAGATTTCTGTATGACAGTTCACCTTCAGTTGTTCCAGATCATGCTCCTCTTCCACAGCAACAACAACAACAAATTGAAAAATGCCAACACTATGATCGAGTTGGCCATATGAAAATTCATTGTTTTGATATTCACCCATGCAAGCACTGTGGTCAACACACCCATTCTTCACACAGATGCTTCAGAAACAAGCCTCCTACAAGAAAAAAGATTCATCTTGGATGGATCACTTCTTGGCAATGGGAATCAATAACTAAGAAGATGTTTAAGTCACATATCAGAACTTGTTCTCGAATATTGAACAATCTCGCAGTTGATTTTTTTCCATCATCTCACCTTGTACCTAACAGGGGGGGGAATTCTTGTCATCTACAAGCTTCGAAGCCACATCAAGTGAGCCTGAGCCACAACCTATCATTCTAGATTCAGAGTTGTAGCTAGAGACACAAAAATTCAAGCAAGCCTGAGTCACAATCTCTCATTCCAGATTCAGAGTTGTAGCCAGAGACACAGCAGTTCAAGCGAGCTTGAGCCATAATCTCTCATTCCAGATTCAGAGTTGTAGCTAGAGACATAGCAGTTCAAGCGAGCCTGAGCCAAAATCTCTCATTCCAAATTTAGAGTTGTATCCAGAGACATGGATTCCCATGAGCATGCCTTTGGTTGATGGACAACCTTAAACCATCTATGTGAGGTTGATACTCTTCCTCTTCCAGAACACTTCCTCTAGCAGAAGACTTTAGCTTCTTGCCAGCTTTGAAGAGTTTAAGGAAATGCATTAAGCATTCTAGTGTTGGTGGTCATCCTTAAACCATCACAGGTTGTAGACTTCCCTTATTTTAGGTTGAAGGTATCCCTCTTCAAATATAAGGGACACTTCCTCTAGAAGAAGCCCTCAGCCTCTTGCTAGATTTGGAAGAGTTCTGGGAACTGCAATAAGTGTTGCATTCCAGTGTTGGTGGTCATCCTTAAACCACCTCTTTATGCCAACATTTCAGAGAGTTGATTCAGCCTAAGTGCTGCCATGCATACTTTGCAGATTTGTATTACAAATATCTCCTTGGACTCACACATACCCCTTCATATTAAGGGGGGGAATGTTGGACACCTAATCCTCTATGGGTAGGTGTGGAAGGCAAACAGTCACAAAGGAGTCCAAGTGACCTTGGAAGATGAATCCAAGAGTCACACCAATGTAACATAAATAGACATCTATGGTGAATAATATGAATAAATCACACTTATCTTTCTATGTGTGTGTTTTACCTTCTCCTCCACCATGTGTGTGTTTAACAAGCACAACCCTCAGCTTATCATCCGTCCTCAGTTACCATCCCAACCCAATCCTAACCCCAACAATAGGTCGGTTCATCTAATCCAGATCATGGAAAATCCCAACCCCAAAAATAAATAGAAGCAATGTAATGAGCTAAGGCTGAGGTCAGGACGTACTATCTCACCAGCACAAGGGACGATCCCACCACAATTGGAATCTGGAACTCCAACAAAGCCTAGACAAACGAATGTAACAGAGGAGGAGCAAGAAAAGGAAATGGTTGACCAAGAGAAGCCTGAAAATCTTGGGATTCTGTCAACTCCTTCCCCTGGAAGGTTAACACTGCCTAGACCAATGGCTTCCCTAGACTTTGATATTTTGAGAGAATTAAGAAACCTTTGCATCAAAATTCCTCTTCTGTAGGCCATACAAGACATCCCCATTTATGCTAAAACAATTAAAGAACTGTGTGGAAGGAAGCAAGCAAAAAGAGAAAAGATTGCTCCCATCGTTCATGTGGTAGGAATACTTTTTGAATTATTATTGGGTAAGGAGGCCCCTATTAAATACGATGACCCAGGGAATTACATAGTAATTGTAAAAATCTCCGACCACTCTTTTCCAAACACATTGGTCGATTTATGGGCGGCCATTAACATCTTAACAACAGGGACCTGCGAAAAACTAGGCATATCAGTGTTAGAACCCACATCTATGTTGTTGGAACTCGACAGCAGGTCGACTATCAAGCTAGAAGGAATATTGCAAGACATCCTGGTTTCTGTAGAATCATGGGAGTATCCGGTCGATTTCCTAGTTATTAATCCAAAAAATCGAATGGATGGACACCCTTTTATTCTTGGACGACCTTGGTTAGCAACGGATGATGCTTACATAGGCTGCCGAATAGGCAACATGACCATTGCTAAGGGAGATTCCATAAAGAACATTATCATTTATCCACCTGCCAAATCAATTTTACCCATGGTACACATTCACAAGCATCCGCATACATATTAGAAGCAAAATATCCGTCCACCTCTAACCTTGATCGAGGCTCTTGAATTTAAAGATCAAACTGAGGATGATGTAATCAATAACTTTATGAATCAACCGCCTGCATCGGAAAATTTGAAATGCCAAATGCTGAAAACGGTTCTTAAAGAGGAAACACAATAGGATCTCTTGGTAAACCTTGATAATCAACATATACCTACAACTACTGTACGCAAAAAAATGCCTGTTGAAATTGAGCAAGGGAAAATTTTGAATATCAATGGTAACCTGGATAGTGACCAAAGGTAGAAGCTCATAAAGGTGTTACATAAGTATCAGGGAGCATTTTCTTGGGACTACCCAGACATGAAGGGCATAGACCCCCAGCTATGCACCCATCACATATATACCGACAAGGAGGCCTGGCCTATTCGACAACCCCAACGTAGGTTAAACCATCATTTAAAATAAGTGGTAAAAGAGGAACTGCAAAAACTGCTGGACGTGAATTTCATTTATACTATCTCAGACAACAAGTGGGTCTCCCCTCTGATAGTCGTCCCTAAAAATAATGGGAAATGGAGAATCTGTGTGGATTATCAAGAACTGAATAAGGAAACACAGAAGGACCACTTCCCCCTCCCTTTTATTAATCAAGTCCTTGACACATTGGCAGGGAAGCGTTTCTTTTCTTTTCTTGACGGTTTCAGCGGTTACAATCAAATCCAAATAGCCCCTGAAGACTAGGATAAAAAAACATTTACCTACCCATGGGGTACATTTTCCTATAGGGTGCTACCATTCGGACTATGCAATGCCCCAACAACCTTTCAAAGAGCCATACTCAGCATTTTTGCTGACTTAATAAATGAGGGGCTTGAAATTTACATGGAAGACTTCACCCCATATGGTGATGATTTTGATCAAGCGTTAGAAATTCTAGAAAAAGTATTGGAACGATGTATTGCCACCAGGTTATGCTTAAGCAATGAAAAATGCCACATGATGATGACCAAAGGAGTAATCCTGGGGCACTACATCTCTGTAGCAGGAATACAGGTAGACCCGACAAATATAGAGGTAATCCTTTTATTAGCCACTCCTTGCACACAGACAAAGGTGCATAGTTTTTTGGGATATGTAGGGTATTATCGTAGTTTTATAAACAATTTCTCACAAATTGCTGCACCTTTGTATGCTCTAACTGGAAACGTCGAATTCCATTGGTCTGATAAGTGTGACACTGCTTTTGCAGATTTAAAGAGAATGGTCTCGACAACATCAATCTTACGCGGTCCTAACTGGGAGATGCCTTTTCAAATTTCTTCAAATGCATCCGATACAGTGATAGGGGCAGTCCTTGGTCAAGAAGAAGACAAAAATCCCTACGCTATTTATTATATCAGCAAAAATCTTACTCCTGCTGAATTAAATTACATAGTGACAAAAAAAGAGTTCCCGGCAGTCATTTATGCTATTAATAAGTTCAGACATTATATAAAAGGCTATCAAGTACTCTTGTATACTGATCACTCTGCCATTAAATATTTAGCCATTAAACCAATCACAAATGGGAGAATAACTCGTTGGTTGTTGCTTTTGCAGGAATTTGACATAACCATCAAAGACTGCCCAGGGAAAGAAAACGTGGTTGCAAACTTCCTATCCAGGGTTCCAAAAATAGATGACACACTAGCAATCAAAGATTATTTTACTGATGAACATCTTTTTGTCGTAGCAGTAAAAACACCATGGTATGTAGATGTAGCAAATTACTTGGTCGTAGGGAAACTACCCAGGCATTTAACATCAAGGGAACATAAGCTGATTGTACAATGCAGTGCTAGGTTCTCCTGGATCGGTGGATACCTCTTCCACATGGGGGCCGACATGCATATATGCAGATGCATCCGGGAAGACAAGATCTATGATATCCTATGGGCCTGTCATGATGAACCATGTGGCGGCCATTTCGTAGATCATAGAACAGGAAACAAAGTACTATAATTGGGTTATTATTGGCCCACGATCTTCAAACACGCAAAAAAAATATGTCCAAGCCTGCGATAGTTGCCAAAGAATGGGCCGCCTAGGCCAAGCAGACGAAATGCCACTGCAACCACAATTGGTAATAGAACTGTTAGAACGGTGGAAATAGACTTTGTTGGGCCATTCAACCCACCATCGAATTAGAAAACCTATATACTGGTTTCCACAGACTATGTAACGAAATGGGTGGAAATAGTGGCCTTATCAAGAGCCACAAAGGAATCTGTGATTAACTTTCTGTTTAAGCTATTTGTGCGATATGGTCTACCACGGGAAGTGATAACCGATGGAGGGGCACAATTCGTAGGTAATAATATCACAACCACTCTACGGAATCATCACATCACCCACAGAGTCACGTCTCCTTACCACTCACAGGTGAATGCACAAGTCGAAAGCACCAACAAATTCCTTGAAGCAATCCTTACTAAAACAGTATCATCACATCATTGATATTGGGCCACTAGACTTCCAGAGGCCCTGTGGGATTATCGCACAACATGGCGAAAAACATATGGATATTCTCCATATCATTTAGTATTTCGAAGAGAGCCCATTTTTCCCATTGAATTCAAAGTCAAAACTCTAAGGACACCCCAGGAAGTAGGATTTGATTTGACAGAGGTCCAGATTAAAAGACTCCAGCAAATAAATGAATTGGATGAATCACGGCTACTAGCTCTACAACACATAGCGATCATACAACAATAGCGAGCTAAGTGGCATGACAACCTCATAAAAAATAAGACATTCCAGAAAGGAGATTGGGCACTTCTCTGTGACTCCAGATTCCAAGATTTTCCGGGAAAATTGCAGACAAGATGGCTCAGTCCATACGCAATTTGAGAATTGCATAACAATGGTACCCTCACCTTGACCACCATAGATGGGTCTATTTCTACATTTCGAGTCAATGAGTACAGAGTACGCCTCTATAGAAAACCTCTCACAAGGGAGTCTTTCTGCCAGTAGGTACGAAACGATCCCACCATCCAAGTTGTGCCTGAAAGGGGTGATAACCCCACAACCTCAAGTATATGAGAGTCTTCTACCATAATTTGTTAATAGTGTATATAATTTCCTTACAATTCCTAATTCTTGTTTTGTTGTACATTCTTCATACTCACAATTGTACCCTTTTTCTCATCCTATATATATATATATATATATATATATATATATATATATATATATTTGTTGTTCAAATTCTTTGAACGACTACTATTCAATCCAATTGAACAACTATTGTTCAATCGGATTGAACAGTTGTGCTTTTGTGTTATTATTGTTGTTCAAATTCTTTAAACGACTGTTGTTCAATCCAATTGAAGAGTTGCTGTTCAATCGGATTGAACATCCGTGCTTTTGTGTTTTTATTGTTGTTTAAATTCTTTGAAAGACTACTGTTCAATCCAATTGAACAACCGTGCTTTTGTGTTTTTTATTATTGTTCAAAATTTTTGAACGGATGCTATTCAATCCAATTGAACAACTGATGTTCAATTGGATTGAACAACCATGCTTTTGTGTTTTTTATTGCTGTTCAATCCAATTGAACAAACACTGTTCAATTGGATTGAACAACCGTGCTTTTGTGTTTTTTATTGATGTTCAAATTCTTTGAACAACCGTGCTTTTTTGTTTTTATTCTTCCCTTTGTCAATACCCTCCCCTAGATCCACACCCTAGCTATAAAAGGAATTTCTGAGTGGGAAGTAGCAATTGGAGAGAAGGGGGAAGCAGTAAAATTACCAATATGATGATCCTTTGACACTATAATCTCTAAAATAGAAGCCGACATTATACATATATGAAATGAAGAGCTAAGCCATTCCCAACTCAGATATGTTATCATACAATACATGATCTTATGATGGTATTTTTTTTGCACTTTCGAGTAGTATTTCCCTCCAATAAGAAGAAATAGGAATAAGGGGTATTAATTGTATTGGAATTCTTTTTACTTCTCTCACCATCCCTAACACTTAAGGAGTTAATGAGCCTCCCTTCATGTATAAAGAATAACTATTATGATTACATGAAAATTTGTAAGAGAGGATAGGGGGTTTAATCACGAGCTATCCTACCATGATCATAAGGGTTTAGAAAGTGACATGCCCACAATGGCCACCACACTAGGGTAATGACCTTCTCAACTGCTTGAAGGACAAGAGGTCTCATCACAAGCCGACCTGATCACTTTGTTACAATCCTAGTAAATGGCACTGTGACTATCTGGCCATCAAACTAGCACAGTGACCTCGTCATAAATCAAAATGCTTATGTTTCAAAAAGAAATACTATGCTCATATGCAAATTTTCAAGAGAGGATAGGGGGTCTCATCATGAGCCGGCCTAATCACTCTGCTACAACTTTGGTGAGTGGCACTGTGACTATCTGGCTATAATACCAGAATAATGATCTCTCCACAAAATTGAAAGAATAACTACTTTTACATAAGGATCCTGGCTCATTTTTTTGGGTTAAAATAGAAACCTTGTCGAGGCTATGAACTTTTGCTCACAGCAGTGGCTCTGCTTATGGTATGATAGATAGCTAATTACTCTTACATACACCTTACCTCCCATTTTTTTTCTCCCTTCTTAACATAAGAACACTGCTCGAATTAGTGATAGTCTAATCTACCACATAAGTAACTATAAGCAAGATATGCTTACATGTTTGAACTTCGGGATGACGACACCAATCATTACCTATCTCAGTCTTGTTTCCATCATACTTTATCATTAAATAAGGGCATCCTATCATAATAATAGCTATACTATTTTCTCTCCCTCTTTGGTCACTTCCGCATGAGATACACTTTTGAAAACTTCCAAATCTAACCTTTACACTACATGCGCTCATAATTACCCAATTACTCCCCTTTCCTTGAGCTCCAAAGCCACGGCCTCCGCTTTCACGTACTGGCTATGATTATTGAATCCTGACATCCCCCCTGTATGCATTCATGATTGATCAAATCCCTCTTGTACTTGAGGATGTGGATGCCCTTACTTTGGCATCAGGGGTGTAATTTTTCATAAATAAGCAATCATGTGAATTTCCTGCACAAAATCAGTTGGATACACTGATAAGACCAAAGAAGCATCATAATTAAGGTATGAAGTTACCTGCAGAAGGATGCAATTTCCCTTTCTCTTGTATATAGTGTTCATTCTAAACAAAAAATCCGAAGGAGAGCACAATCAAAAGGAGAAATTATCTCAAGGAAAAGCATCAACCATGGGATGAAACTCTCTTTGGAATGAACCTTCAAACTTCCCGATTTCAGATGAAGCTAGCGCTATCCTTCAACAAGCTGGCTGGATGGAATATTTACACAAACTACAGGGATTTGATATAGAAGTAGCAATAGAGTTCCTGCAAAACCTAAAGGAGGGACAGACTAGGCTCAGGGGAAGAGTTATATTGGTCATAAAAGAAATTATTGTTGAAGTCTCTGGAACACCAGCGGAAGGAGAGAGATGGACAGAGAAAAACCTTCTCTTACGAGAGGTAGTCGTAGCATATCAGGATCCGGAAGAGCCATTGGAGTGAAAAGGAAAAGGGATTAACCCTACCTCTCTACATCAACCATGGTAGGAACTGACAACATTCATCCAGAGACTCATTACATGCGATGGAAGCCAAGACATGGTAAAACCCCGTCAACTTAAACTATTAGTTGTGCTTAAACAAAATATTTCAGTTAACCTGCCTGCTTTCTTAAATTCTATATTACATGACACTGTTGTTCGAATAAGAAAATCTAAAAAACCTCAAGCAGTTGTCTGTCACCATGGGCTAATCAAACTAATCACCATACATGAGTTGGACAAGCAGCAGATAGCCTGGGACAACTTTGTTAACCCTGCCACACAAGTACCTGAGGAAAACCCTAGCGGAACCGAAATTGAGCTTCCCAGGATGAACATACTCGGAAGGAAAACGACCCGTGACTCAACTTCAGAGCCAAGCAGGAAAAAGCAGTCCAAAATACTTCAAGGATCCTCAGACTTCATAGAAGAGGTAGGGCCATCCCACTCATTTCCCTCAAGCCCTCAAAATATACCCTTACAAGATTATGAGAAGGAGATGGCTCGAGTCTTGGAGAAAATGAGGACATCCTATGAAACTAAAAGCCTATCTGAGCAAGATGGAGAGCAAGAAGAGCCATTAAACTAGTCAGCCACTGCCAGCAGCTCCAGCCACACTGAGGTATTACCTTATCAAGAGGAACCATAGGCTTTTAGGGCCTTGTCCCCTCTCGAGAATGACAGAGTGAATGAGGGGGAACATGCAGAGGAGGAGGCCGAATCCAAAAATAAATCAGGAGACACCATCCCCTTGGAGTAGAACACAAGCATGGAAACAGTTCCTTTGACACCTGAGGGTAACATTGTCTCTCCCAGCCAGGACCCTCATACAGAAGTAAAATCCTAAGTACAGGTAGAAGACACCACCACAAGAAAACTTGAAATTGACACCGCCATCCCTGAAAAAGAGATTGCTGCTCTTCCACCCCCTTCTGAAGGCAGACTAGAAGAAAATTTAGCTGAAAAGAAGTTCAAGAAATTAAGCAGAACCTGCAAAAGGTTAAGGAAATTGGTAAAAAATTTGAGGAAGAAGTTGAAGAGGTAAACAAGGCTCGAAAGCCTAAGAAAGAATCGACCGCAGCAGAATCCCAAACAGAATCGATCACCAATTTGTTAGATAATGCCGAGGCTGGAATGTAGACTGACTTAGAAGAGACTGCTGAGGCTGAAATGCAAACTGACCTAGTAGAGACTACCGAGGCTGAAATGCAGACTCACCTAGTAGATACTGCTGAGGCTGAGATGCAGAATGACTTGGCAAGCACCATTGAGATCGAGGTACAAACAGACATGGTGGACACCTTCAAAGCCTCTGTCCAAACCAGGCAAGAATTCACCAACGAAAAGGGAACCCAAATGGAGGAAACCCCTGCCTATGCTCCTCTAGTTGAAAGAGTTGTCAATAAAAAATGGTATAACGAATTAATTCGAACATAGCATGAGTTGGCACAATGCAAAAAGGAAGTAGTACCAGCACAAGAGTATCAGGCACTACTAAAGAAATTCACAAACCTTTCTACCACATAAGATGAAACATTTTCCCAGCTCAGAGAGGAGCAGGCAAAGGTAAAAAGGGCATAGGACCAGGTGGATCAAGCCAAGAAACAAATCTCGAAAATTTTTTCTCTGTATTCTGATGCACTAACATGCAGGGCACCAACCACCAACTATGCCCTATTCCTAGTGGAACAATATTTACTGCTGAAAATCAACGCTTCCAGGGCATGAAAGCCCACAACTTTCAAAACCATAGAAGAATTTTTCCACTTCTACAATGATTAAGATGAACAAGTCCAACGCCTTTTATGTGAACTTTACATGCACAACTTATTTCTAGAAGAGGACAGGGATGAAAATCCTAGTCCCTTTATAGGATATGTTCAGTTCCAAGCCTTCCTCTCATTCGCTAAGAATCAGATTAGGTGGGTCAAAGCCTATAACATTTTCCAAAAGAGAGAACATGGCCTAGACCCGTGGGTTAGAGGAGAGCCTACTAAACCCTTGTAGCTGTTCATCCAACACAAGAATTTCATGCGAAGAAAGGGTGTAAGGACTAAGTTGGGGCCCATCCATAAAGACATTATAGAGCATGGCAGGAATATTTCGAAGACATTCAGGAAGTAGCCCTGGCAGTAGCCAAACAAAGATGGATGGTCTCCATAAACAATGTAAAGAAATAGGGAGCTATTTGGCTACAGAAACTTCAAAGCGGCTGCCTCCAAATTCCTCTCATATGGCCCTGGGAGTTTTCGCGCTCACCTCTGTACTATACGTTAATTACAGAATTTAGGTTCAGTTATCTAATGCGTTCTGTGATATATCTTTCTACTTGTTAAAATTTTATGCCTGTGTCACTGTAGTTTCCTCTGCGCCACTCATGTAGTTTATTGCTCATGTTTTTGGTTTACAGTAATAGTTTTATAACTGTTGGACATTTTCATCATTTTCTCAATTCCTTTATATCTGTTTATACGCTTTAGCACAATCTTTGTTCAATGTTTTATATCATCAAGATTTAGATCTTTCCATCAGTACTATAAGGTTTCTTGTTGTGCTTAATATAGAAGAATGTTACTCAGTTAAGTTCGCAAGAGAATTCCATTGCAAAATTAAACTAAGAAATTGTTGTTCAATTCATTAAGGTTGTTGTTCCATTTAGTAGGACTGCTGTTCAATTCATTGAGTGTGTTGTTCAATCATAGATTATTCTCACTAGGCTTATTTAGACATGATAGTTAATGGTAATTTATAAATTCCATTCCCTTTGAGTTGATTGAACTTCGATAATTAATTGATCTCTTCATAGTAATATAGAGTAGCTATTTCCGATGTCACTTGCATATACTGTGCTCGCACTCTTGAAATAAGAAGACTTACCCTGGGTTGACAATTAAATGAGAATCTTAGAGGTTTCCTATAATAGTCACCTAAGAGAACCAACAATGGTCACTAATTAATTTAAAATATATACAATGATCCTCTTTGCTTCTGGTGAAGCCAAGTCCCTGTATATATGTATCAAATTCCTGATACCACATCCTTGGTGATAGTTTTAACCCATACAAATACTTTTTTTTTAACTTGCATACCAGTTCTTTCTTACCCTTCACCATAAAGCCTTCAAGTTTCTTCATGTAGATCTCCTCTTCTAGATCACCGTGAAGAAATGTTGCCTTCACATCCATCTGTTCTACCTCAAAATCAAAGGCAAAAGCAATAGATAAAAGTAATCTAATAGAAGTAACCTTGGCAATAGAAGAAAAAATATCACCAAAATCAATTTCTAGCACCTGGGAATAAACTTTTGCTACCAATCGGGCTTTGTATTTCTGCACCTTGCCTTCTACATTCATCTTCTTCTGAAACACCCATTTTCTCCTGATGGGCTTCCTTCCAGCTGGCAACTCCACTAGATCACATGCCTCATTTTTGTGCAATAATGCAATTTCATCAACCATGGCCTCCTTCTAGATTTTTCCATCCTCTGAATCTACTGCCTCCATGACAGTTTTGGGATCATCATCAGTTATAGTTAAAGAAAAATTTGAACAAAAAGCAGATGGACTATACCTTTCTGGTTGCCTTCTTTCCCGAAATGATCTTCTCATAGCTGGAGTTTGTGGCTCTTCCTCTTCTGAATCTTCTTCTATTGTAGAATCTGATTCATCCTCCTTTAGCTCAAACTCTATCTTCTCAGGTTCCTTTGGTATGAATTCATGTTTAACAACATATTTCACCTCTCTAAACACCACATCTTAGCTGTACACAACCTTCCTTGTTTCTGGGTTCCAAAGCTTGTAACCTTTTAAACCATCCTTATACCCAATAAAGATGCACCTCTCAAATTTATTATCCGACTTGGTCTTTTTCTCCTTTGGAACATGTACATATGAATCACATCCAAATACCCTCAGATGTGAAAGAGAGGGTTTCTTACCAGTCCATACCTCATGTGGACTTTTATCCTCCAACGCTGATGAAGGTGATCTGTTAACTAGGTAACATGCAGTTTCCACTGCTTCTACCCAGAATTCTTGTCCTAACCCTGTACCACTAACCATGCTTCTTGCCTTTTCCATTAGCGTTGTGTTCATTCTTTCTGCAACTCCATTTTGCTAAGGTGTGTATGGATTAGTCTTTTGTCGTGCTATAGCACACTTCTTACATAATTCTTCAAATTCCTTCTTGCAAAACTCTCCACCATTATCTATCCTCAACACTTTTATCTTCTTCTCTGTCTGGTTTTCCACCATAGCCTTAAATTCTTTAAATCTGTAAAAAAACTCAGATTTCTTCCTTAATAAATATATCCATGTATTCCTTGAGAAGTCATCTATGAATGAGACATAATACATAAATTTTCCCAAATATGGAACTGACACTGGTCCAAACACATCACTGTGCACAAGCTCTAATATCTTGTTCACCCTCTTAGCATCAGAAGGAAAACTCACCCGATTATGCTTCCTATATACACAATGTTCACATAAATCGAAATCCAGAGAGAAATTAGACATACCTTCTACCATACCATTTCCATGCAGTATCTGAAGGCCCTTCTATCCAATATGTCCAAGCCTTTGATGCCATAGCATGGTATTTTCTCCAGAGACTACTAGGCTTTCCGCTCCACTTTCAGGAATCACAGAACTGTTGCACCCATGAATAATAGTGCTACCTTGAAGCTTGTACAGAGTTCCAATCCAAACTCCCCAAATTAATACCAGTGCTCCCCAAACCATATTGCATGTATCTTTCTCGAACACTGTTTTTACAACTGCATTGTCCATCTTGCTTACAGAAATCATATTTCTAGCCAATGCAGGAATATGCAGAACACCAGGAAGTGTTCTAATCCTTCCACCTTACAGCTTCATCTTGAATTTTCCACGTTCGACGATTTTTGCCTTCGTACCATCCCCTAAGAAGACATCACCACCATCATACTTCTCATACTCGTAGAACCACTCCCTATGGGGAGTGAAGTGAAAGGATGCACCTGAGTCAATCAACCATGCCTCATGATATACATGTGTATTTGAAGAAGAAGCCAAATACACATCCCCACCTTCATCTAAGGTGGTTTTTGCCTCTGTAGAAGGAGCATCATCATATCCCTTTCCTTTCTCAGGTGCTTTAGATCTGCAGTCCTTTTTGTAGTTCCCTTCCTTTCCACATTTCCAGAACACCTTTACAAAATTTCCTGGAGATTTAGATCTCCCTCTATAATTAGATCTCCCACTCGAAACCTTATTCTTGTTTCTATTCTGGGACCTTCCTCGTACAGATAAGGCATCTCAATTCTGGTCCTCCATATTTCTCCGTCTCATTTCCTTCGACAACAAGCCTGAGACAATGTCATCAAAATTCAAGGTAGTTGTATTTATACCTATTGCGATAACTAGACTGTCCCATGACTCTGGTAGAGAACACAACAAACTGATGCACTTATCTTCATCTGATATTTTAATATCAACAGATAACAACTGACTTACCACAGTATTGAAGGCATTTAAATTCTCTGTCACTAAGTCTCCATCCTTCATCCTCAAGTTATACAGATTTTTCCTGAGGAACAATTTATTCACGAGAGACTTATATTGGTACAAAGTCCCTAGCTTGTCCCACAAATTATTCACCGTAGCTTCCCCATATATATTCAACAATACTGAATCCGAGACACACAACCTATTGTGCTCTTTGCCTTTCAATCACCTTTCTTCCAGTCTTCATTTGACATTGTCATTGGTTTAGTACCCAGATCTATTGCGATCCACTGATCTTTATCCACTAGCAGATCCTCCATCTTGAGCTTCCACAACTCAAAAATCTGACCATTAAATTTCTCGATCTCTATCTTTCCACTTCTCACCATCTTCTTCACCACAAGAATCGATCTCGTAGATCTCCCATTGAACAAGGTCTACCATAGGCTCAAGAAAAAAACCCCTCCACAGCAAAGGCATCCCCTTGAAGCCAAAACAACTCTGATACCAAATGTAGGTTTTAACCCTATACATAAATTATCTGCAAACGAATCTTAAAAATAGAAAATAAATAATAGCGAGATAATAAAACATAAAACATATATACACAGATATTTCCCCTGGATCCCAAATCGGGACTACCATCTTGATTTTTCATTATATTCCTTATAGTGTTTCAACACATATATATACATGCCGAAGCATTCATAAACCCTAATCCATTAATGATGGATTAGAACATAACCGTAATTCCCTTGACCTGATCTACAAAATACCAGGGGAAAAAAATCATCTTTCCCCAAAACCATGTGCAAAACCTTGCACAAAACCATGGGCGGGTCCGCCCACTGAAAAATAGGGTCCAAATTTTTTGTTCCCAGGGTGCTGCCCCAGACCCCGAATAGGGGGGGTTCCACCCCCCTGCTACACTCGCTGCAACGTATAGGGGGGCTGTCGCCCCCCCACACGTGCAACTAATCATGGAAAGAATATAACACATACCCAAAAAATCCAATGTCAATGGTCAAAATAATATATCTTTATTAATATTAAAATAAGGTCAATGAAAATTTAGCTACTAATGGGTATTATGTTGCGGTGGAGAGACTCGAGTCTCAGATGGGTGGGTTTACTTGTTATAGGGTAGGGCAGGAACATCCTGAGAGTCCTCTGCTTAGTCTAAGTGGTCAGGGAATTGGGTTGCATGGTGGAGTAAGCGCGACAAGCTGGGTTTGTTTAATTCATTACCGTAGCACTGAAATAACATTTTTTATTCTATGAAATTGTGTTATGCCTATGGGACAATCACTGGAAGGCAGTGCAGAAGAACATAGCCTCCAATTATAGCTTGGAAATATACAATGGCCAGGCTCGAGCTGTGAAGGAAGAGGGGGAAGGGGGAACTCAAAGTCAAATGTAGAAGCGAGGAGGGTAGAAAGATAAGGTTGAGGTATCCACCCATGCTCCGAGGTGGATGGGGCATAAGCCTCAAGCCGATCACATTGTCGATGCAGTCTTGACATATATTCAGGAAATTCTGCCTCAAGTGAGGAAAATCATGACCAAATGGGAGGAAGCGCTCAGCCGACAAGCTTAGGATGAAGGAATTGATCTGGAAAAGGAAAAAGATAGTGTCGGGCCCAGGTAATACTAGAGCTAGAGTTGAACAATATCAACAAACTCTGCACTTATACTGGCGAATGAAGCATTTGATAACTAAAGCCATCATGCACACTACTAATTTTATGCATGTTGATCCTGCAATGTAGGAAATTCAGAAGGAATTTCAGCTGTTGCAATTCCAAGTCCAAAGAAATAACACCCAGTTGAATAGAATTGAGAAATTTTTGAAGAATTCACAACAAACGGAGATGCCCAGGTCCAGTGCTAAAGACCGAGTGCCGATTGAATCTTTTGAGGGTTGATATGACAACATTCTTTCTACTCTTATGATTTTTAAGTATGTATGTTTATGTCTATGTTGTTGAATTATGTCAGTAGTAGTAGTGTGTCTAGTTTTTCGAACTATGTAAAAGTCACAAACATTGCAATTTTAAAAGATGAGTATGACAGATTGAAAGTCTTTTGTTTTTGGATGGCATACAATTCCTTCTGATGGCCAACAGATGTAGTTTCCTAGTAGGGAAAATTGAGATCACAGAATTTAATTTAACTATGTAATCTGCCTTTTTGAAAATGAAGAGAAAAACAGGTACTACTCAGCTTACAAAAAAAATTCCAATATATATTTTTAAAACGAGTTTAAGTTTTTTAATCTATATAACTCGAGTTCCCCAAGGGTTTTTGAGGCTATTGAATCCATTTAAGCATTCAAAAAGGCATTTTAAACAACAAGTTTATAATGATCCTATAAGCCAAAATTGTATAGTGATAATTCTAAAAGAAGAAAACATGTTAAGGATGGATACCTCTTAAGAGTTCTAGATGATAGCAAACTACTGATTGACCTTGGACATTGAGATTTACTAATCCACATCCTCGACCCCATTTTTCTGTCAACTTGATACAAATTCATAGGAAGGTTTAGTTTCTTGAATCATTAATAAGGTTGGATTCTCCATGAGCCACTTGTCTTTGAGAAGCCTGTGCTTGCCTTTACACTTATATTTATATCATATTTATCATTTTTATATTGAAAAGTAATCTGTATACCAAATCAATACTTCAAAAACCATTACTTGTAGTTTATCATCCATAACATACTCAGTAACCTAGGATGACAAAATTCATGAAGCTTTGATTCAAATGAAGCCATTTCATTAAAGATAATGTTTGTGGTTATTTGAGTCACTTAATATTTGTTGGAAAATAAAGAAGGGAGAGACACATTCCACCCAACCATAGGCTCAACTACAAAGTAGTTTTCTTGTAGCTAGACACCCCTAACATAGATATGATTCCTTAAGAGGAAGACACACTAAGAGTTAAAAATATTCAAATCGGGCTACAAAATATGAAATCCACTCTCCTCCACATAGATGAATAAGTGTTCTACCTTCCAACCATTGAGTTGGGGCCTACTAAAATTGACAGTATGACCACCATGGGAATACATAGCGCAAAGGGTTCCTTCATTGATCCAACGATTCCTTAATAGTCCCCCTTTTAGTGCATTATGTGCCTAGTTAAGGAAATTATTTAGAAAAGTATCTTATCCCTCGAGCTTAGGCTAAAATATTCCACACTAACTTCCTCATCCTAATTTAGTTAAAATCACAATTCCACACAGGGTTTTTTGTGACTCAAAAGGCTTCTTGTCTGCTTTTGTTCATAGACACACTCTCAACACTCATTGTGGTTCTATTTGATCACATATATTTTCTCTAGTTCACACACCCTTCTATACAATTCCTTTACTCATTTTCATGCCACCACACTACACAACTATCTACATTAGACTTCAGGGTCCCTCTCTTGGGCTGCATGGTTACTTCAAATGTCTTTAGAATGGGTATGCACCCAATACCTTTGGATAAGTTCAAGACCACTTCCCAATTACTCTCCATAATTATTGGTAGTTAGGTATTTCAAATGAAAAATTTGAAAACTAAACATTTAATCCAAGGTAGGATAGGAAATATCCCATTACCCTTCACAAATTCCTCTCAGGTATTAAGATCTGTGTTGGATACTCTCTTCTTTGATTTTTATAAATATATTAAATAAAATGCACATTACATCAAATAGTTTCTATCCAGATATCCATACTAGCCATCTCCATAATTATAAGTATTAATTACAATTACAAAACTTGGGGTTTTAAAAAGGGGCATTACACAATCTAATTAATATAAGATGCAAAATGGAAGATGTTAAAATGCAATATGCAGGTGGGTGGCACAATGAAGTTTCAGATGAGGTATCCTATATTCTGCATTGTGTAAAAATTATGGAAGTGGATAAATATATGTTTAGGATGTGGTAAAAGGAAAAACAGAGGTTGTGGAAGTGAAGGATATAAGAGTGGCTTGTTGAGGTAAAATTATTTTCTACACTCACCGTCCTGCAAGCATCGAATCAACTAAGTGTTAAGGTGTTGTGGGGTGATGAATAATGCATGGAGAGATGATATAGAGGATAGGTATCATGCATACCACATTCTGCAAATGAAAAAAATGGTATTCATGGGAGATGGAGTCTATTGTTCCCTTGAGATAGTCTTTGGCTAGCAAAGTATGCCAAGGCACCAGTAGTGTTTTTGAAAATAGGTTTTGATCTAAATTATTCTTTGCTCAATAAATGGAAGGACACTACCTTCTAGGTATTTAATCAAGAGGATAACTTCAAACCAAGGTAGATGACAAATTGATTCAAAATATTATATATCTTCCTCTTGGTCCCTTAAATAAGTCCCATTCAGTTGCACTGTATGAATGAGTACCCTTTACAACAAATTCAACAATATAGGCTTCCAATGCACTTTTCAACAAAAAAACAACAACACAAGAAACCTTTTTATTTATAGTGTAACCGTCTGGAGTCCTACTACAAAATACAATAGGGTGCCAAGTTTTGTTCTCTTCTGCCAACATTTGTAAACACAACCAAAATGATTGAAAACTCAACAAATAATACGTTTTGAAAATATGTAAAAACATACCTTTGCATCCATTTCTTTGGGTTTATCCATTGATTTCTAGTCTACTCTATAGAGAAATAATGTTATTTTGTCTTCACCCACTATTATATCTCTTCCTTATTAGGTATCTACATCCCCTTAAACCATAAATCATAGTCCCGATTACATAACCATTTGTTGGTGCGCACAGGTAAATGGAGGTTCAAGAGAATTTGTCAACAAAACCCCTACAGACACCAGCCCTCTCGAAAACACCTGAAATCAAGTGAAGTATCACCTAAGGCATTTAGGGGGACTGCAAGAATCCAATAAATTTTGCAGAGATGAGGGAGATGGGGACCTTAAGCTAGGATTCACTATCTTCAACATAGTATTACTTATTAGTATTTAGAAAAGAGGTAAAATATACCCCAACTTTTCGCAATAATCCTATTATGCATACATTTAAAGTGACAATATTATGAAAAATAGACATGCCATTAAGCATAGCGTAAGTACACAAAATATGCCAAAAATTGATCTTTCTATTAACATTGTGAATCTTCCATTACATTCATATCCATCGTAGCTCACCATCCTAGTGAATTATTTATCATTACAACACAAGAGTATATGTCTCCATCTCAATATGTACCAACAAGTTATATCTTTTACCCCTCTACCTTAATCTATTTATAGATTTACATGTGGACCCAACTGACAAAAAATCCCTTAGTAGTAAATAATTACTATGGGCTAGTAAATATTAGTATGGGAAAGTAACATACAAAATTTTCCCAACGACTTTCCTTATTCTTCGCACCTTTGCGTGTTATCCTTTGGCTAACCTTGTTGCGTGATGCTCCTCTACGCATATCCCCAAAAATTTTCACCCAAAAACATTGCTCCAACATTAATAAAATACAAGGGTTATAAACCTAGGGTAAGATTGATTTATCTCACTTAGCTTAATGGTATTCGAGAAGAAGTATTGATGATTCTCACAATAGTAGGGCCCCTCTGAATTCGTTTGATTTGTGTCAATTGAGTGAGTTCTTGATTCAAATTAGTCTCATTGGATATTCTCAAGGGTTGAATTGTGAATAGCTTAGCTCATATCATAATGCAACACTCCTTGTGCAAGTTCAACCACATTCCCTCAGTGGGGTCTTGAGCCTCTTGCTTTATGCAAGTATCCTTCTTCCATCTAAGCGGCTTTAAGAACTCAAAATCACTATTGATGAGAAAGGGATAACTCGTCCTTCTCTTAAATGCATGGGGCACTCATAGTTCTAACCAAGTGGTGTATGCCAACTGACTCCATTTATACTTGGTATAATATTTATTATATAAAAAATGTGTACCTAATCGGGAGGATCTTCATAATGGAGTGGTGTCTTTGCTTGATATATTAACTAGATAAAAAGGTTAAACTAATCCATGGATAAAACCCGAAACCTTTTTTCAATCCACCTAACTTCCATATCATCATATTTCTATAGCCAAGCACAACATTCATAAGGTTTGGACTCGTAATTCTAATAATTCTACACAGGCCATTCACTGGTTAGCTAATTTAGACGAATAATTTTGGACCATATTTCAAGATAATACATGTGCAAACAACTTTTTTTGCATCTTTTAGTTTGTTAGTATAAATATTAGCAAGTTGATTTTCACAACCCTTTTCCCAAAACCACACTCTTTGGCCTTTTCGGCCAACCAACAAACTGAGGGAGGACAATACCCAAGTTGATAGGTCCTAAGAGAGCTTGCACATAGGTCACTCACATCTCCTTCTTCCCAGTTTTCAAAACCTTAGACACATGACCAAAGAAGATGTAACTAAGTTCATTGTTGGATAGGTAGGATCCGTCTCAATAGATGGATTTCGTGTATAACACATCCCTTTTCTAGTGACTCCATTGGGAATCCAAATAAATATATAATTTGTTTTGCATGTATCCAAAACTTTTAACCAATCAAATTTGAAATATTTGGTCTAGTCACCTCCACCCATGTTCCCCCAATCTTTGATACAAAAATATAAGACAAGGTCATCACTCAACCTATTGAATTTCTGTGGTTGGTGATATAGTTCAATTTCCTTTATAATTTCATTGCATTAGGGGAACATAAATACCATCAATATCCTCTTCCCATACCTTTTGAATATTTGGCCTGACTCATAATATTAATTTAAAATAAAGCTATAATTTTGTTATTTTTATGATTTTTTTTTTCAATACTGGAAAAATGTGAAATATACATGTTTTTTTTCAATATTGGCAAAATGTGAAATATATGTGTGTCTTGATGGAAAAATGTGAAATATATTATGACATAAGTGTTTTGATGCTTATTGGATTTTGCCATCCATTTAATTTATATCTAGTTCTTATCAAAATCAAAAACTCTATGCTTCATTAAAAAGATTTGTTACCCCATATAATATACACATAATTTCACTTGCATTTTTTAAAAAGTTTATTAAAAATTGTTTCACAAATTTATTCTATAATACTTTGCATGCATAATATTTGACAAATGAAAATGAAAAATAATATTAATATCTAATAAAATTTAGATAAATATTATTAAAAAAAAAAATATTAATATCATTTCCTCTCCATGGAGATGCTTGCTTCAAACATAAACATCCTTAAAAAAACAAAACACCCTCCAAAAACATAAACATCAATAATAATAATAAAAATAAAAGATAAATAAAATTTTAAATTAACATGCAAATCAATAAAATCTAACCCAAAAAAATAATGAAAACTCCAAAAGCATAAACATCATTTAAAAAATATAAAGGAAATAAAAATTAAATTAATATGCATATCAATAAAATCTAACAACAGAAAAAAGGATGAATGGAATCGAAAAAGCCATGAAGCCAACTTTATTGTGGTAGAAATGTGAGTTATTCATTTCCTTTACACCCAATAAAAGCAAAAAAAAAAAAAAGAGAGAGTATGCAAAAGGAAAAAAATGCATCAACCGAACCTTTTCAAAGAAAAAAATAGGATGAGCTGGAATTTGAAAATTTGAATACATAACAGGATTGCCGAAATATATATGAAAAGTTGAATACACAACACGATTGCCGGAAATATATATCCGGTGGGTGGATAGTTCAGAGGAGAGGAGAGAAGATAGGTTCCAGAAATATATATATCCTGTGTAGTGTAGGGTTCCAGAGAATGTAGGCGCGGGAAATATATAGCCGTTTAAGGAAGATGGGGAATGGCTATATATATATCTCAAAGTCTGATCAATTCTCAACATTTTCCTCCTCCTCTGTCTATGTTCAGATTGGCATCTTTGTGTGCTGCTTGGTTGTCTGTCTGTCTGAGTCCAGTCTGAGTATGGTGCTTGGTTGTCTCTGTCTGAGTCAGTGAGTCTGTGTCTAGGTTGAGTTTGATTCCAGGTCTGTGTGGATAGAGGAGGAGGCTAAAGTGAAACAGATTGGAGGCAAAGGCAAGAAAAATGGCAGAGATCTATGAGAGAGAGCTGTTTACAATTTTTGGGGTCAGGGAGATCAATGATGATCTTTCTTTCAGCATGGTACCATGCATCAACTCCCATTTAATTTAATTTTGATATTTCTGCTAATATATGCTCTCTTGTCAATTCTATTTCATTGCCCTGTAATATTTTTTTAGATTGTAAATTATTTAGCCATTTTAAACCAGAAATGAGTGAAGTAAACAGGTCGCTAACATTGCTGAGAAATGAATGAAGGAGGCAGGTGATTGATGTTGTCGTTGTTGGAACGCTACCTCAATAAAGAAATGGAATAATTACTACGAATCTCAAATCCAGGTATACATATATATGCCCTGCATCTCCCTGTTGATTAGTTTAACTTTAAAAATGGTTGCATCCATCATATTGAATTTAAAGCTCTGCCTCCTCAATGTGTTCACCACTTTTAATAGATTTAATTTTTCATTCATTTATTTCACGGAGATCAATGATCTTTCAGTTTGGTATGAATCGATTTCCGTTACTCTGTTGTCATAAGCAATTCTATCTGATTACCCTGTATTTTGAATGGAATTCCATTTAATTCTGATATTTCTGCTCTATTGTCATGTCAGAAGCAATTCTATTTCATTACCCTTTCTTTTTTCTTAATTGTAAATTATTTGGTGTAAATTCTATTTTATTACCCTTTCTTTTTTCTTAATTGTAAATTATTTGGCCATTTACACCAGAAATGTCAGAGTGAAAGAAGGAAATAGGTCACTGATGTTGGTGAAAAATGTATGAAAGAAACAGGCCATTGAGTTGTTGTTCAACGCTGAAGAAATGAAATCTCACTGCTACGAATACCAATTCCAATTCCAGGTAAATATATAAATATAAATGGCTCTGCATCTCCGTCATTTTTATTTAATGTAAGTCCCTTCTCAATAGTTTAAACCTCATGGGTTCACCACTTTTAGTAGATTTAATTTTTCATTCATTTCCAGTTATCTTCTTTTCTTTGAATCTGGCTTAACCAGTGTCTCCCCATGTCAATTCAAGCATCATTGGCCTTTATGGATTGTGTATTGTGCGGTGTGTTAGTAGTTTAACTGATGGATTTTTGATATAATTTTTCTAATTATGCGGTGTGTTAGTAGTTCGATCCATGGATTTTGGTACAACAGGTTTTTGGTATACCCTGTTCTGTGTTAGTTTAACGATATACCTTGCTTTTTTGGGTATAATAATTTTCTGTTCATAATTATTATTATTTTTTAGAACCTCTCCTTATTTTTGGTATACCTTACCTTCTGTATGACCTGCTTTTTTTTAAGTATAATCTGTCATACTTTACTTTATTTTTATTTTTTTTCCCATAATTTTCTGGTATACCCTGCTCTGCCTCTTTGTATGCCCTGCTGGTTATGGTGTTATCCTGTTATACCCAACTCTTTTTTTCCAGGATCGAGATTGGCTTTACTTTACACTCCCAAATTAATTCATGAATTATTGGTTGAGGTTAGCGCACTATGGGATCGACTCTAGGATTAACAGAGGTATCAATTTGGGTAATCATGTGCTTACGCCTTAAGGCGTTATTTTTTAAAAACAACTCTCCTCCTATGCCACCTATCTTTTTATATATCTTTGATTTAGATATTAGACGATACAAATAATCTGTGCCATCAAATTGAAAACCAGTATTAATCGGTTACAATTAGTTATGTGATGGTTACAGTATGCTCGAGTTAGAATACCAAGATTAATTTACACGAAAAAGTGTTCGCTGGGCGTCCTTGGATAGACGATAAGCTTTGTGGGTATCTCAATAAACGACTGTGTGGAAAAAAACCTCTTCGGTTTCAGCAGCAATGGTTGTACTGTTTTCGACTAGAGCGACAATCTGATTTTCTAACTGCACATACATACTCGGGTATGTTACTGACATATTTCCTGCGATCTGATTTCTGGATGAATTCGTTGACTCCTTACCCATGGTCAAATGATATATAAATACATAGAGTTAAGTTAAATTTATGATGTATTATCTTATTCCTATGTTTATTCATTCATTCCGTTATAATTTGGATGAACAATTATAGATACTATTCTCGGGAAATTATTAGATAATATCTGTGAACAAAAGAACCCAAAAAAAAAATTAATTGATGTAGAAATTGGTGAAAATTTTCAAGAATTAATCAAGAAAATACAGTTCCCTCCAGAAAAGTTTGAGAAACAAATGCAGGACGCGGAGATGGTCGTATTAATAGAGACGATATTAGGGCGAGGGCCTGGTAATTCAAAATTACAAGTGGTTCTCTATGGCCTTGGAAACATTGAATCGAAGAAGGGTGACAGTATGGAGCGCGGACTCATGCAGTTACCATTTGCGATTCTATTGAGAGAGATATTGTTGGTGTACATGCACTTACACTAGCTGTGTTGGTGTACATGCACCTAGATTAGCTCTAGTTAACTTACTCCTTCCATGTGATGTGCACTTACTTAGTTAAGTTAACTCACTGCTTGCATGTGGCACATGTACACATTAACATAAGATAAATCACACTTAGCTTCAGTTAGCTTTAGTTATTGCATGTACAACTACGCTTAACTTAGTTGCTTTTATGTATTTATTCCAAAAACTAATATTGGAGAATCAATTTCATTCTATTCTCAATTCTTGCTCGCTTCCTTCCTTCTCTTGCAAGCTTGTTTATTGTTTTGCAGATCTAGATCCTTGTTTCTCAAAAATCTTACAGATATTTCAATGGGTGAGCGATATGGAGGTGTACGATCTACAGTTCACTGCAGTGGAGCTCATGGCTATAAATGCGTTGGACTGTACTTGTTTCTCTTTTGACGAGATCCGACCGCGTATAGTGGAAAAACCCACGCTATTTTTCATGTGTGGCCGCCCCTTCTATGTATATAACAATGTACTGGACGCAAACTGGACTCCTGCCAATTTGAATAAGATTATTATACTGGGTAACAGTTTTAAGGAGTATACCGAAATTTTTTTGTGCAATTGTACTACGAAAATAAATGTTGTTGTAGAGGGTTATCGTCTGTTGCGTGAAATACCGTTGCCGCGAACAGCTACTCGCCCAACTTCACCGCGAAGACGACATCTTTTTTCTATTTATCCTGATCCGTTATATCGGAGAGAACCGTTGCCGCAAATAGCTACTCGCCCAACTTCACTGCGAAGACGACATCTTCGTTCTATTTATCCTGATCCATTATATTGGAGAGCATTTTATCGTTCTATTTATCCTGATCCATTATATTGGAGAGCATTTTAAGGTTTAAGTTGGCATTTCTTTGATATTAACCATTACATATCGTAAGCTGCCATTTTATTTTGGCTGACACGATTTCCCTACATTTATCCTCCATATTGTCTGAAAATAGCAGGTATTAAACACACAATTTACTGTAAAATAAACCAACATATGGTTGTAATATTCTTCAGGGCAACATATGGCTGTAATATGGTTGTAATAAGCTTTTGAAAATGTTCGGAAGAAAATATTTTAGTGTTCTATATAATAAAATATCCAACATCGAAATAAAAGAGCAATTAAAAGTTTGATATAACACTAAGTTTTTTTATGTAAGTTTTTAAAATAAGTTGGTTAGTGTAAGTAACTGTTTCTTTTATTTATTTTTAATTAAAATTTCATTTTTCCATGTTATATTTCATTTTCCTCTTCTTAATTAAAAAATTATTTTATATAGATTTCCAATTTCTATGAGGAGTTTTCTTATTATATAGTTTTATTATTATGTAGGACGATGTTGAAAGGAGTTGTAGTTTATCTATTTCATTTCTTTATAGTTGAATTATAATCAATTATATTTTTCATTTTTATTTTCTTTATAGTTGACTTATAAAATTTGGCAGAAATTTTTGAAAATCTCTTTTAGAAATTTTTATATCAAGTAATCTTCATTTTTATATTTTTATTTTTAATTTTTTCTGCACTCTTAAACCACAACACTCCACATGCTAAATGGTTTTAACACTCCACATGCTAAATGATTTTAGCATCTCAAAATGAAATTTTATTTCCTTTAAAAAAAAACTAAAATGAAATTATAGTTTTTCCTAAATAAAAAAAATTATTTAAAAAAAAATTAAAGTGAAATTATAGTTTAAAAAGAAAAAAACAACAGAAACATATATTAAAGCATTAATTAAAAAAAATTGAACAAAAGTATATAATATCCAATAAGATTATGGTTTTTTAAATATTAATAAAAAAAACACAAAAACATATATAAAGGCACTAATAAAAAATATCCAATGATATTTTAGCAACATAGCAATGCTACAATATCTAGAAATGCTACAATCTTATGCTTCACATCCATATAAGATAACTATAAGAGGAGTTTCACTTTCTCCTAAGGCAAACAATTTGATTATTTACAATTTTCTCAAAACTAAAATAGGTCTTCCATCATTCTTTATTCATTTTCTCATTGTTATATTTCCACTTAAGAGAAAATCCAATCACCTTGAGAGTAAATGGTAAAAGGCTATGAGATTTTGATAGAGAGAAACACTTCAATATTGAAAAATAACACCTTTTTAATTAAATATTTGCTATTGGAACTTGAAAGAGGATCTTTGAAAATTAAGAGGAAATCTAAGTCGAAAATATTATAGAATTTAACTTATATTCTAACTTTCAATTACATTTTGTTTATTAATTTTTATATTGAGTGATCTTATATATCTCACTATTGAATTTATACCTTAACATCTGGTGCAATGGCTAATATATGTGACTTCTGGTGTGTTGTGTTGTTGTTTATTGATTTAAACTCATTTTTTCTACTTTAACCCTATTTCAACTTTCTTGTATTACAGAGCTTTCATCATCGCATTCTTCAATTAATTAAACTCAAACTCCTACACAGGCATCTTCTATCATATCAGCTCTTTCACTTACAGACCTCTTCATCCAATTCAACGCCCCATCTAAATCCGTGTATATATATATGAAACGAGTAGTCTTTAGTGCGACTTTTTACGGTTTAATTTCTCTAAATTCCGGGAGGAATTTATTGAAAAGAGAAGTTTGATTTCTAACTTTGCACAATAGAAGTGCCTTAGAGGAGGTTTTTGAGGGTGCTGAATCCATATATAGAGTCAAAACCAAGATTTTACCTCAAAATTTTTCACCGGATTTCGGTACTTGAAACTTCAAAAAGTCACACTAAAGACAAATCCTATATGAAATAGTTATCTGCCTTTCAGGACAGATGGTCAAAGCGAGTGTTGATTTTCAATTTTTTTAATAAAAAACATATTAATTATATTATTAAAATAATTAAATATATATCTAGAAATATAATTTATAATATATATTTTTATATAAATTTATACTTATATTTATCATTTTTATCTCGAAGAAGAATATTTATGTCATATTTTATTAACATTTTTTTTTTTTTAATTGCAGATTTGCTTACCAAAATTACTCATAACTAAGAGTAACGTTAATTTCAGGTAAAATATATTTTTATTATTTGAATATATAATATAAAAAATGAAATACAAAATTTTCATTATATTTCATTAAAAATATTCCACTCTTTCATATATGTTTTTAGTGATATTTATATGTTGTATTGCAGAATTATTTATAGGAATAACTTTTCAGGATGGTTCTACTAAAAGTAATATGTATATGTTGTATTGTGTAGATTTATTCACACTAATGGCTTCTCATTCTCATTATAGTTTTGTTCAATGTAAATATCTTCTCTCTTCTTTTCTCAATATTGTGAGAAAATTATGTACATACACAATCATTAATAAAGTTATTTTTTTATGGAAGGAGTTAAAACTCTTTCCAAATGCTGAAAGAAGATGGGGCCCCTTCTTCTTAGAGTAGTGTAGATTTTTTTGTTGGTTGATTATTTTTCGTAAGTGTAAATTTTTTTGTGGGTTGATTATTTTTCCTTGGACTAGTACATATCACAATATCCCCATTTACTTTGTAACATTCATATTGAAAGTATGTAGTTTTACACTTCAATTATCCTTAGTTCATATAATAATACAACACATAATTACATTTTAAAACTTTTTAAAAAAATTTCATACATACAAATTATACAATTTCACACAGAAAAACACTAAATATTTCTTTAATAAACCAATCGATTCATATTATTTTCATTTTTTATTTTTCATTGATTTTTCAAGTTTTTTTTTTTAATCGGTGTGTTATTTTATATGTTTATATGGTTAAATAAGGTGATATATATTATTGATAAAATTCTGAACAATATAATATGTATTTATTTATTTGAAATTGTATGTCTATTTGTGATTCTATATGTTGAATTGAAAAGTATGTTGTGTGTTTGCTTATTTGAATTTGTATTTTGTATGTTTATGGCATAGTGGTTGTATGAATATTTGTATGTGATTTGAAATTGGATATGAAATTGAATTTGTAATTTGTGTTTGTTGAATTGAATTTTGATTGTGATTGTAATGAATTTTGTTGTGTGTATATATATATATGCAGGTTTGAATTTGAATTTTATGAAGTGTTTTGTCAATATTTGGTTATGTATATTGATTTGGACTTGTGTATGAATTTGTAATGCTTACCTTTGTTGTGTTTATATTGCTTGTATTTGATATTGCATATGTATGTGAGAGTGGTTTTATCAATGTTATGTTAGTTGATTTATGCCATTTGTATGTGATTTGAAATTGTAATGTGCTTGATGTATTCATTTGTAGCTGTGATGAATTTTATTGTAACTATATTATTTTATTAAATATTATATATTATTTTTAGATTTTCAAACTTTTTAAATATTTTGAAACTTCTGTTTTTAATGATTTTTCTTCCATTTTTTGCATTTAGCATTTAAAAACTAACAAATTAACTTGAACACTTATACTACAACTCATAAATTTTATTACATATAATTTTAACTTATTCTTAAAAAAATAAAAAAATAAAAAAATATTATTAATACCCATTTTTATAAACATTCCCATAATAATATGATTGATTATAAAATTTATCATAATTTATTTTCATTCACTCATAAAATTAATATAATCATTAATATTATTAATCATTTAACATATTAAATAAATATAATTAAATCAATCGTGCATGTTGATATGTTAAAAACTCCATATCAACCATGCACACAAGTTTTTGGGGCACACAAGCTTCCACCTTCACCGGTTGACCTTGTTAGTAGAGATTACAATCTGGAAGCAAAAGCTTCTTTTAATTGTTAATGTAAAAATATTATAATAAATATTTAAAAATGAACCTAATAAATAATTTTTTTATAATTATTAAAATAATTAAACAAATTTCCTCACAGTTAAATTTTATCATATAAATTTAAGCTCATTTAAAATATAATATTTCAAATAAATGAAAATGAGTCGAACACTATATTACTCAATAAGAACTCACATTAACAACATCATTTCAAATACATGAAAACGAATCAAACATTATATTACTCAATAAAAACCTCACATTAACAATACCCTAAAATTTATAGGAAAAATAAGATTTCATTTTCATATAATTGACCTTGTTGTAAAAATTATAATCTCACAGCAAAAATAAACTTTTTAAATTATTAATGAAATTATTATAAAAAATATTTAAAAATAAAACAATAAATAAAAAATAATTAATTATAATAAATAAATAATAAATATATAATCATTATAATCATTATATTATATATTTAAAAATAAAAAAAAATAATTGTTATAATAAATTATAAATAATTAATTGTTATTTAAAAAAAACTTTGTGATTATTATAATAAATATAATAAATAATCATGAAATTTAATATCATATATAAATTATAACCTATTTAAAATATAACTAGATTGAAAATGAATCAAACACTAATCTATTTAAAATATACCTGGTTTGAAAATGAAACTTTTAATAAATAAATTGACTTACTATTTTGGTAAGGAAAATCTAAGTGATTCCAGCCTTGGTATCTTGGCACTTGAAAATAAGTGCTTTATAAGTAATATAATTGTAAAATATAGTATATAAATTATATTAAATTAATTATTTGCTTTTTATTAAATTAATAATGTAATAAAAATGGAAAACCATTATATGTTTATTTAAAAAAAAAGAGAATTATTACATTTTTTCCAACCTAAAATGGTGTATACATCATATTAATAAAAGCAATATAATAAAAACTAAGGAGAAGATTATTCTTCACATGTCCAATAAAAAAGAAAACAAGTATGGTGACAAGTGTAATATACAAAAGAATACTACAACATAATATTAAAATTGTTTATAGTTTGTTGATTTACTTGTAATTTAAGGATCCTAGTTGTCAATTATGTGTTCACACATAAAATAATGTTTAATGAGATTAAATTTACCTTCAAATATTAAATTTCTCTACATAAATATTATAATTATATAATTTAGACAAGGTAAACTTGAAATTGTTATATATAAGCATTCAACTTTCTATGATGGATGTCATCCACAAGAATGTGGGGAAGCATCCCTTAGTTTTCCCATAAGGTTTTCCTTCAAGAGGAACACACACTTGACTTTAAGCAAAATAAAGAAGCAATCAGTTTAAAGGAAAATCCATACAAACTTTGAAATTTGAAGGGAAATTCATGAAAAACTATATAGGCATAACCCTTTTAAACTTACCCATCAAATAAGCAGCATAAAAGGAGAGAAACCATAGAACGAGCTCCATGGATATGAATCAAGTTTAAGTTTGTGACAATGATTCTTTATTGGGTAATCCAAATAATCCCAAAGGTTTTGGAATGACCCATCCTCCAACAACTAGGACCTAAATGAAGTAAAAGTTATCTAACACTACAAACTCTACATTCTTAATTTTATTTAACTTCAATTATTTAATGAACATATCCTTTTTAAATCTCAAAGGATTGAAATGAGGCCTTGTAGGTTTGGACAATTATATAAGCCACCCAGGAATTTCTCCAAATCAAAGTGATAGTGTTGGCCCATAATGTTAGGTCCCTATATTACTAGTATAGTCCCTTATTGTTGTTAGTGTAACCCCCTTATTGTTATTGTTGTACCCATGTAACCCCAATATTTTTATTACTGTGCCCTTACATTATTATTGTTAGGTCGGCTAGGATTATATTGTGATCCCATGGACTCCTATATGGAAGGAGGTTTTGTCATTTGTATCATCCAAGAGTTGTTCATTTATGTAATGTATTGGAGGTTTCCCCCTCGAAGTGGTTGATTTCTAAGGTGTTGATCTCTCTTTTCTTCTATTTTTGGAGCTAGTTTCATAACATTTGGTATTTGAGATTTGGATTCTAGGGTTTCGCTGCTCCAAATAGGTCATTGTGGAATTTTCACCATAATTTTTTTCTACGAAGGTTCAGAAGCTAAATTTTTTACAGAGTGAAGCTGAAATCCTAAGGAACTTCCCGCAAAAATTTCAAATCTTGGGTCGCAATATTTTCGGAGATATGATCTGTGGAAATTAGAGTTTCTTTAGGCTCCCGAATTTCATCTCAAAGAGGTGACCGTGGGAAAATCGTCATAACTCTCTCTATGAGCATCAGATTGGAATTCTGTAAAAAAATGATAGGAAGTACATAGACTTTAGTTTCCTTTGTATCAATTTCAGAGTATCTCATTAAGTGGAAGAACTTACCCACTGAAGATTCTACATGAGAGGATGAGAATTTTATACCGAAGCATCCAGAGCTACTCAAGTGTTGAGGACAACACTTTTTTTGAAGGAGAGGGGCATGTTAGGTCCCTATATTACTGGTATAGTCCCTTATTGTTGTTAGTGTGACCCCCTTATTATTATTGTTGTACCCCTCTAATCCCAATATTGTTATTATTGTGCCCTTATATTATTATTGTTAGGTCAGCTAGGATTATATTGTGATCTCATGGACTCCTATATATAGAAGGAGGTTTTGTCATTTGTATCATCCAAGAAATGTTCAATTATGTAATGTATTGGAGGTTTCCCCCTCGAAGTGGCTGATTTCTAAGGCATTGATCTCTCTTTTCTTCTATTTTTGGAGCTGGTTTCATAACACATAGAAATGGGGTATCCTATATTTTACAAACCCCATCAAATCCATCTCATAAAAAGATATAAGTCATGGATATGAATCATACTAGAAATTTTATGACATAACTAAAATTTGTGAAGCCACTTATAAACTATGATTATCTCCACTAAAGAAAATATATTGTCTCCATTGCCAAGTTGAAACTACAATCATATATAGGCTTCATACATTGTAAGACTTTGAATTCATGCAAAATGCCTTTAAAATAACTGCCATTAAGCTACATGAAATGGATATGCCTATAAAATATGTGCACTCTGGTAATAGTGGAAAAATATGTAGTGAAAGAAATTCGTTAATAATTAGTAACACACTTACAATCAAAAGCTTAAGTCTTGTAAATTTTTAGTAATGTTTCTTGGGATAATATCTTTTTAAATTAAAATCAAACCACTAAATATTACAAAGGACTTAATCATTTACATAAATCTCGCAACACAAATATCATCAACCGAGTAACTAAAGACAATGGTATAAGTCAAACAATCAACTAATCATATACACGTTAGATTATTTGCATACCACAATGCAACCAAAGAACAAGGTGGGTCATCCATTTCTTATGAATAATTTAGTAATGTTTCTTGGATATATATTTCTACATTAAAATTAGACCACTAAATCTTACAGTGGAATTAATCATTTACATAAATCCTGCAACACAAATATCATCAACTGAGTAACTGAAGACAATGGCATAAGTAAAAAAATCAACTAATTAAATTCACCTTAGATTATTTGCATACCACAATGCTACAGCCAAAGAACAAGGTGGACCATCCATTTTTTATGAATAATTTATCCCATGACACTCTTCTGATGTTCAAGCTTCTTCCCAAAAAGTATCAACCTTTGTTGATCTAGAAGAATTCCCTCCCGTTGATCTAGAAGAATGTAATATTTTTGGTCTTCATAATTGTCATTTAATGCATTTCATGATGTAATTCTTATGTATCTATAAAATAAAATAAAATGATTTAAAAATAAAATAAATGTATTTTTGGAATCATGGGTTTCATGCTCACAAGTCATTTTTGTCATTAGGTCAAGAATCCATTGAATGCTCCTAGGATTTTTCATGAGTCAAGTTTTTTTGTAAAATCATAAAGTCCCATTCGGGCTCTTGTATCAAATAAAGAAAAAATATTTTATGATTGAAAGTGTTTAGTAGGCTCCTAATACCAAGTCGGCCAACCCAACATAAGTAAATAGAGAGGGCTTATGGAGCCTCTTAGAAGGATAAAAAAATGTAGAAATTATACAAATAATGTGTATACCAATGGATTTAATCTGATCATGTGATATGCTAAAGAAAGATACTAAATTCTTCTACAAGTTAATTCCGAAAAATAAACACGATCGCATAATTACACCAAGTAAAAGAAAGAAGCAAATCAATCCACAATACAAATATTTTTCCTAGGGAAAGATTTTTTCTCAAAACCCCTCTATCTTCTATTGTATATTCAACCAAGGAAACATGAAACAATACAATGCACTTTTCTCACAAGAGTTTGTTGCACTCTACCAACTATCTCACACTGATCTGGACAAAATCGACCAATAGTTAGCCAATTTCCTGCCTCTGCTCAGCCTGTCTTTCTTGCACAATTCTTGTAGAATTAAATCCCTATTATTTAGGATTTTCATCCTTCCAAACCTGCATAATGCTCATGGGAAATCCTATGGGTGTATTACTGCATGCAGGAAATTTGCTAATAATACAACTGATAGTTAACATCCCTTTAACCTTTGTCTCAATTGGGTCTTCATCAGAATTGACATGCATGCAACTATTAATAGTAAATCATCAGTTACTTGACAAATCATTGCATGTGAATTAAATTTGATTTAATTCACTTTACCTCTCACTAGTGCAACAATTAGTTACAACTAGTTAAACTGATTTTAACTCAATTAATTAAGCTAAATGATTTCTCATGCAACACTAACTGCAACTTTGACTCTAAAAAAATTAGAAACACTCTTCATGCCTCGCCAACCACCCTCAACTCAAATTGCATGACCTAATTGAGTTTATCACACTTAGTTAACTATTACAAGTGATTATGAGATAAGATTACAATTTATTTCTCAATTTAATTAAGGGAAAATTAAATTAGACACACATTTCTTGTTGCCTTTTCAACACTCCCTCTCAACAAGAACAACTACCCTGATCCTGCCTCTATGGTATTCAAATTTTCTCTTGGTGAGCAAATTCGTCAGAATATCCGCATCTTGATCCTCCGTGGGAATGTACTGAAGTAACATAATGCATCTCTGAACACAATCTCTGAGATGGTGGTACCAGATGTCAATATGCTTGGACCTATCATGGAATATTGGATTAACCTAGAGTTTTATGCAACTTTGGTTATCACAATGTATCACTATCGGATCCATCTGATGACCAAACAAACCAACAAGTATCTTCCTCATCTAGATGGACTCACGTGTAGCCTGACTGGATGCCATGTAATTTTCCTCGGCTAAACTGAGTGCAATTGATCTCTGCTTCCTGCTGTACCAAGAAGCTGTTGTCGATCCTATGCTGAAGATCCCTCCTAATGTGTTGTTTCTGTCTGATGGGTTTCCTACCCAATTTACATCGGTGAAGCCTTGAATCTTCATTCCCTTTGTCTGTTTGTACCATAATCCATACTCTGTATTTCCCCTGAGATATATCAATACATGCTTCCCCGCCTTCCAAAAGAGTTTGGTCGGCTTAACCATAGCTTGACTAAGCTAGTTAACTACGTAGCATATGTATGGTCATGTGTTCACCAAGTACATGAGTGAACCCACAAGCTGCCTGTAAACAGTATCGTCCACTACCTCACCTGAAGTAGCATCCTCCTTCCTCCAGTTTCTTGCAAGAGGAGTCTCCATGGGTTTACAGCTCTCCATGTGGAACTTCCTCATAATCTCTTTGGCATACTTTCCTTGAGAAAAAAATAGCTCCCCATCCCACTACCATATCTCCAAACGAAGGAAATAGTGAAGGAGTCCCATGTCCTTCATCTCAAACTCTCTTGCAAGATCCTCTTTGGAAGAAGTTATGAGATTCTCATCACCTATCAAAATAAGATCATCAACATAAAGTACGATAATAAATAACTTATCATCAATCAAAATCTGGTACAGGTTCACATCTGCTTCTCTTTGTGATGCCCAACCCAGTCAAAAAGTTGTCAATCCTGGTGTACCAAGCACGAAGTGCTTGCTTCAGCCCATACAATGCTCTCTTGAGTCTGCACACATGCGACTCACTGTCAAAGGTCTCAAAACCTTCTGGCTGCTCAATGTAGACTTCTTCCTCAATAATTCCATTGAGAAATGTAGTCTTCACATCCATATGATGTATCTGCCACCCCATCTATGCTGAGAGTGCAAGGATAGATCTAATCGATGAGTACCTCGCAACCGATGTAGAATTATCCTTATAGTCAATCCCATCAACTTGTGAGAATCCTCGGGCTACAAATCTAGCTTTGTACTTCACCACACTCCCATCTGCTACCTGCTTCACCTTACAGATCCATCTAGATTCAACCACTGATTTCCCAATTGGTCTTGGGACAACTTCCCATGCATTTTTCTTGACGATGGAGTCATAATCCTCAACCATGGCGTCAACCCAAGTTGGTTGATGCACTGCTTCCTCAAAATAGGATTTTTCTGTCACAACACACTTGCTCATAAGATCCATGCATCCAGTAAACATGTCCAGTGACTGTCTCAATTGTCTGCGCAATGATGTAGGTGCTCCTATATGTTCTGTCGCATGAAGTCTCAATTTGTCAGCTTCTGTGGTGCGCCTCCTACCATGTCTGGTGGAAGGCTCGACATGAGTGGTTTCTGCCACTCCATGATCCTCCGCATGTGGATGCTCCACATCTTGAGGTTCATCCTTTGGAACCAAAAGTTCCTAATCTGCATGAAAATCATGCTCCCTCTCAAGAGATAATCACATGGATTTCTCCTCATCAAATTTTACATCCCGTTTGACAACAGTCATCCTATTGTTCGACAAATACACCTAATAGTTGTGGGGAGTATCAGTTTACCCCAAAAATATCCCAATCTTTGTTGTTGGTTCTAGCTTCTTTCTGGAATATTTGGTCACATGGCAATAGACAGATGAGCCAAAAAATTTTAATTATGAAACATCAAGTTTCTTACCAGAAAAATCCTCCTCTGGTTTACTCATGCCAGTTATCCGATGAGGACTATGGTTCTACACAAATATCAATGTGTTGCATGCCTCTACCCAAAGATGCAACGATAGGCCCTTATCATGTAACATCGCTCGTGCCACACCCACAATTGTTCTATTCTTTCTTTCTGCAACCCCATTCTATTGTGGGTTATGAGGCGCAATCAACTCTCTCTAAATTCCTTCTTTGGCAGAAAAGTTCTAGAATTCATTGGAGATGTACTCACCACCATTGTTTCTCCTCAGACCCTTCACATGCTTCCCTGTATCTTTCTCAACCAATTCTTTGAACTCACAAATTTTTGAGAACATTTGATATTTCTTCTGCATGAAGTAGATCCAGCACTTTCTAGAAAAATCATTAACAAAATTCACATAATACTTGTGCTTTGCTATAGAAGTTATAGATAATGGTCCACACACATATGAGTGAACTCTTTGAAGGATTTTCGGTGCTTGGTTCTCCTTCTCGTGAAAAGTGGCCTTTGCATACTTACCCATGGTACATCCCTTGCATGTTTCTATCTACACAAGAGTACCCTTTGGAAGCCCATAGAAATTTGCTGCATGACCTTCAAAACACATTGGTGTAGATGGCCCAATATCCTGTGCCATAACTCACCCTTGTCCTGGCTCACCACTCTATCAGCTTTACCCGTCAATGTTGCGCAGCCATCTACATCAAGTTTGTAGATATTCTTCACTTGAACCCCAATCTTCTTAACTTTTCCTGTGGCTTTGTGACAAAGGAAAGCTTTCCCTTCACTAAAAACCACATCATATTATCTATCCTCTAACATAGAAACTGAAACTAAATGTTTTTTCAAGCCTGGTACATGCATGACATCTTTTAATAAGAAAGGTTTACCTGATTGTCTCTGGAAAGTAATTGTACCAATCCTGCTAGCGTTATACCTCTTGTCATCACCCATATCAATGTGTATCTGAAGATCCTTCTTGTCCAAGCTACTAAAGAGTTCTTTGTCTCCCTTCATGTGGAAAGATGCATCACTATCCAAGTAACACATTGATCCCATTGCACTAGACACCATGCATGTGATGAGTGAGAAGTCCAACTCGAACTGTGAAGCCAAAGCATCACCCGCTACAGATCTCGAATCCTTCTTCTTCTGTGGAAAATTAGTGGCATAATTTCCATGCTCGTGACAGTGAAAGCATTTCACTCTGGACATGTCATGCTTCTTGCCTTCTTTTCCAGTCTCAGATTTGGAATAGGATTTCTTTCCCTTCCCCTTATTTGCCTTACTAGCCAATGCACAATTTTCCTCATCATCTGTTTTAGATGAGGATCCATCCCTGGTATTCCGCCTAAATTATTCTTGTACCAAATCCGACCAAAGTCGCTCCCAATATGGTAGCTTCTCCCTCCCGTTGACATAGTCTTGATAACTATGCCAACTCTTGGGAAGGCCTATAAGTGCTAGGCTCACCAAGTCATCATCCGCTATAGTAATCTCAACACTTCCAAACTCATCACGACATTGGATGAACTTGGTTAAATATTTCAAAATAGTGTCACCTTTCTTGTTTTGATTTTCCTGATCTTGTCATTCAGTGCCAATTTTTTGTGGTCACTGCTACTCTGAAACACATCTATCAAAGCCTTTCACATTACATATGGAGTCGCTTCTCCATGGAGACTCGTGACAATGTGATCTCGAACTCCCTCTAATAATATCCTCCTCGCCTTTGCAACCTTCCAAGCATCAAGAAGAGTGTCATCTGCCGCTGCGGGTTTGGGAATATCATTATCAATGATTTCTTTCAACCCATTGTCCTCCATAACCGCCTCTATTCTGTCTTTCCATGCAATATAATTACAACTTCCCTCGAGTGCATATTCCAATCTTAAGCCATTGAAAGCCATCTTGATATGCCCGTCGCACCAAAGAATATTTTGCAAATTCAAATTCTATTCAACACAAACTCAACTTCTTCTCCACAATAGTGATTTCCTGCGATCTGATACCATGTAGAAATTATACAAAAAATGTTTATACCAATGGATTCAATCCGATCATGTGATATGCCAAAGCAAGATATTGAATCCTTCTACAAATTAATTGTGGGAAATAAAAATGATCTCACAATCACACTAAGTAAAAGAAAGAAGCAAATCGATCCACAATGCAGATATTTTTCTTGGGGAAATCTTGCTGCTCAAAACCCCTCCATCTTCGATTGTATATTCAACCAAGGAATCATGAAACAATACAATGCACTCTTCACACAAAATTCTGCACTCTACCAACTGTCTCACACTGATCCAGAAAAAATCGACCAACACTTAGCCAATTTCCTACCTCTGCACAACCTGCCTTGCTTGTGTAATTCCTGTAGAATTAAATCCCTATTATTTAGGAATTTCATCCTTCCAAAATTGTGCAATGCTCATGGTAAATCCTATGGGTGTATTACTGCATGCAGACATTTTTCTAATAATACAATTGATAGTTAACATCCCTTTAACCTTTGTCTCAACTAGGTCTTCATCAGAACTGACATGCATGCAGCTATTAATAGTAAATCATCAGTTACTTGACAAATCACTACATGTGAATTAAATCTTATTTAATTCACTTGACCTCTCACTAGTGCAACAATCAGTTACAATTAGTTAAACTGATTTTAACTCAATGAATTGAGTTAATTGATTTCTGATGCATTAAAATATTACACTAACATCAACTTGGAATCTGAAATAATTAGAATCACTCTGCATGCCTCACCAACCACCCTCAATTCGAATTTCATGAGCTAACTGAGTTTATCACACTTGGTTAAATATTACAAGTGATTATGAGATAAGATTGCAATTTATTGTCCAATTTAATTAAGGGAAAATTAAATTAGACACACATTTCTTATTGAATTTTCAACAAAAAATGCATAACTTCAACCACATTTGTTATACATCAAGAACTCTTCTTTGGATTCGGTCTGCAATTGCAATTAGGTATGCGAAGGTCATAGAAGGCTAGAAGAGCCTAGCAAAGAAGGAATCAAGCCCTAATTTGTTCGAATCTATGAAATATATCTATTATATCCGTGTTCTTTTCTATCATATAAGTGTTTAATTTGAGTTCTGTTAATTTCTTTTCTTTTTGAATTTACAATACAATAGTTTGTATCTCTCTTTTGCAAAAACTTACAGTGAAACGATTTGTGCCCTTAGGAAGTATTTATTTATTCCTTGAACCCTGAATACAAATTTGAGAAAAGTAGACCAGATTAATTATAAAAAGGAGAAGTAGAAATATTATTTGTACATATATAAATATTAAATAAAAATGTCAGTTTTGTAGACTATGAAAGGATTATGGATACCTGTGCTAGGTTATAAAAGAAATATTGTTTGATATATGGAGTAAAATCCTTAAGGTGGTCATTATGGAAGAAGGAAGATTATGAAATTGGTTAACCTTAGCAAATTGTGAAGCCTGCGGAAAGGTAGTCCAGAACTGAGGTGTTGAGTCAAATTATAGAATTATAATCACTTTTCCCGATCTAAGTTTAATTTCATGCAGTGGCATAGGGAATTCATGCAATACAGGAACAAAAATTTCCTACAGTAATACAGGGAATTCCTGCAACACATGAATAGAAATTTCCTGCAGCAGTACAAGGAATTCCTACAATATAGGAACATAAATTTCCTGCAGCGACACGGGAAATTCTTGCAACACGAGAACAAACATTTCCTGTAGCGACAAAATGTTGAGTCAAATTATAGAATTGTTGAGTCAAATTATAGAATTATAATTTTCCAATAGTAAATTGTCAACCCAAGGTATGTAAGCTTGTGAGATACTATGAAAAATATATGCAGGCTTATTACTGCAAGTGTTCATAAATTAACTATTCATACACACACCAACTAATGCCTCTTTCCTGCATTAATACTTAGTAGCAAAGGCTATGGAGTGGACTACAACATACCTTTGCAGCTCTCGGTATTGCTGATATTGACCATGAAAAGATAAAAGATCAAATTAGAAAAAATAAAGAAACCAACTTAGACAGCGTAAATCCAAGCTTTGATCGAATGAAATTAACACATTAACATAAGAAATTTAATAATTTAATCAATTAAAAAACTGTTGTTGAAACTTTAGAAATAGTGCATTAGCTGTGTAAGATAATTATTGCTGCATAAAAAAGAATTAAACACGCACACACACTGCGCTGCAGGAGTTGTGAGCAAAGGGGGCCCTTCCTCACTCACAACCCCTTCAAAACTTGAAGAGATTGCTCAAAAAAGTAAACAAAACATAAGATATTATATTAATATGAAAGTATATATCCAAGTACAATTTGATATATTGCTTATCAGTAAAAACCCCAACCCAACCACACTTTATAATATGAAATACATCTAATTTTATACAGTCTTGAAAGCCCATATTTGGGTCGAATAAGGAAAATTACTAATATAAGCTATTAGCCAACAATATAGGTCCATATTATCAAAATTAGCTTATGTTGAGTCTAATCCATGATTGAAAGCATGTAGTAGACAATTTCCGTTACATAGTTGAAGCTGCCTCCTCATGTGGTCATGAGAAGAAGTTTGTAGGTTTGGGTTGTTTCAAAAGGAGGTTCAAAGTAGCCAATAGGACAACCACTATATGCTACAAATTCCCCACAAAACCCATGTTATTGATCGATTTGGAAATGATTAGAACATAGTCTACCGCCAATTTCATTGCAGGAAATCAGGATGATTGTAGGAAATCGACATCTGCAGGAATTCCAAAACTTCTGCAGGAAATCTGGAACTTCTGCAGGAAATCTGGAACTTCTGTAGGAAATCCAGAAATTCTGTAGGAAATTCGGAACTTCTGCAGGAAATGTTTCCACACGAGCTGTCTTCAGGAATTTGCGGAGCTGTTTCGAATCAAAGCAAATCTGCATATGAGTTCTAGATTAGTTGGAGTGGTAATTCAATAAAGATACAGCTAGATCAAAGAATACTTCAAGTTCAAGGAAAAATGACATGTATTATGTTAATTTGACAAACCTTAAGCGTATAGCACCCTTTTAGCCAAAACTAAAAAATATTGTTAGGTCCCTATATTACTAGTGTAGTCTCTATTGTTAGTTTATCCCCCTTATTGTTATTATTGTACCCCTGTAACCCCAATATTGTTATTATTATGCCCTTACATTATTATTGTTAGGTCGGCTAGGATTATATTGTGACCCCATGGTCTCCTATATATAGAAGGAGGTTTTGTCATTTGTATCATCCAAGAATTGTTCATTTATGTAATGTAAAGGAGGTTTCCCCCTCAAAGTGGCTTATTTCTAAGGCGTTTATCTCTCTTTTATTCTATTTCTGGAGATGGTTTCATAACATTTGGTATCAGAGCTTTGGATTCTAGGGTTTTTCTACTCCAAACAGGACATTGTGGAATTTTCGCTATAATGTTTTTTATACAAAGGTTCAGAAGCTGAAATTTTTATCACACGAAGCCGAAATCCTGAGGAACTTCGTGTAAAAATTTAATATCTTGGTTCGCAATATTTTTGGAGATATGATCTGTGGAAGTTAGGTTTTTGCAGGCCCCGAATTTCATCTAGAAGAGGTGACCTTGGGAAAATCGTCATAAATATCTCTCTGAGCATCGGATTGGAATTTTGTAAAAAGTGGCCAAAAATAAATGGACTGTATTTTTCTGTGTATCGATTTTAGATTTGAAGGAGGAAACAGTGACACTGGCACACTGTACAAGTTAACTCTACTAAACTAGTCAATAATTAGGTCATTTTGGGAGATTGGGCATAACTTTTCCTTGAAGCATACAAATCAGGTCAGACCCATGGCATTCGAAACATGATTCAGAGGGATACTACAACACCGAATTTCAGATATTTAAGTTCTAAAATCACAAAGATAATTTAGTTTCAATATCTAGCTCCTCAAAAGCAAGAAAAAGGTGTGTATTTTTTTCAAATTACATAATTCTTGTTTGAAAAATTAGTTTGAAGTGATTCCAAGGGCATATTGAAGCATATGTATTAGTATTGGGTTCTAAAATTCCCCCTAAAAATAATTCAACACCCATTAAGCCATCAAAATACTCTACTATAACTCATGAAGATGAAGAAGTGAAACATGATATATCAAAATTACAAGAGCAAGCGCACCAAATTTCTCTCTCGCAAAGAGAAACAAAAAATGAAATGGAAGTTTTGAAGAAAAACATGCAAGAGAAGATGGATGGTTTGAAGAAAGGCATGGAAGCTAATAAGGAGGGTTTGAAGAAAGGCATGGAAGCTAATATTGATGGTTTGAAGAATGGCATAGAAGACATGGAAGAAAAAATGGAAGGCATGAACAATGATAATAAAGCAGACATGGAAGTCTTGACAAAGTTGATACAAGAAATTATTCCTAGTGGAAAAAATATATTAGAGGAAACACATGATGAGAACAAATAAATGTTAATCATGATTTCATAAACTCGAATGTTGGATGGAATACCCACCATATTCCAAAGATCGATATGAGGAAGTTTGATGGCAAGGATCTCGCAACATGGATACTATAGATGGAGCAATATTTTGATCTCAATAATGTGCAAAACACAAAAAATGTATGCATTGCAACTTTATATTTAGATCAAATACATTTGTATGGTATTGATGGCTTTTCTCCCGTAAAAAAATTGTCACTTGGTCAATTTTTACGGTGGAAATGATAGCACATTATGAGGATACAAAGAGCAACACCTTCTTTAGCCAATTGATAAATCTAAAACAAAAGGGTTTAGTGTTGGAGCACATTGAGGACTTCCAAAAATTGAATATAAGGGTAAATGATATTCTAGAGCAACACATGATGATGTCATCATAGGGAATTTAAAGGATAACATCCAACATGAGGTTCGCATTTGGGAACCTAGTTCATTGGAGAAGGCATTTAGGTTGGCAAAGAAAAATTGAATGTAAAATTATGGTGACAAGGAAGCCTACCACTCACATCTATAAAGATGGAAGTGTTGCTTCTCCTAGACTTCCACAACCTATAAGGTTGACACCACAACAATTGGAAGAAAAAAAAGAAAAAGGGATTTGCTACAGTTGTGATAGAAAATACACTAAATGTCATAAGTGTGTTGAGAAGAAATTATTTTACATAGATTGTGAAGAGGAGGAATAAAATGAACAAGAAACTTCAAAAGAAGAGGATATACACCAGGAACCAACCCTACAAGAAGAAGAAATGAGTTTGACCATATCGTGTAATGCATTGGAAAGAAATACCACTCTTCAAACTCTCAAGATAGAAGGACATATCAAGAAGAAAAAGGTAATAGTTTTGATTGATTCGGGTAGTACCCACAATTTTATTCATTGTAAGGTGGCCAAGGAATTGAATTGTTTCCTATACCCAACACCAGAATTTGAAGTGATGGTTGCAAATGGAGGAACTATAAATTTCTCTGGAAAATGTCATAATATCAATCTAACCATGGGGGAATATGTATTGAATAGTCCAATTCTTTCCATTCCAATGGGAGGTGTTGATGTTGTACTAGGAGTACAATGGTTACAATCTTTGGGGACAATAGCTTAAAATTTTCATGAAATTTTCTTGAATTTTTTTTTCGGAAGGAAAGGAAGTCAAATTACGGGGTATCATAGAGAATTTGGGAAAGATAATAAGCTCTAATTTCATGAAAAATCTTATGAATAAAGAACAACGAGGCTTAATTGCACAATTATGCTCACTAGAAGTTCCAACATCAAAATCATCTATTTCTCTAGAACTCCAAAAATTCTTGGACAATCATTCCAAGGTGTTTGAAACTCCCAAAGGACTCCCACCTATTCACGATCACGATCATGCTATTCATTTGATTCCAGGAAGTGTTCCTCCAAACATCAGGCCTTATAGATATCCTTAAGTCCAAAAGAGTGAAATTGAACATGTGATTGCAGAAAAGTTAGAGGCTGGTATAATTCAACCTAGTCAAAGTTATTTCTCTGCTCCAATAGTATTGGTGCACAAGAAGGATGGATAATGGTGCATGTGTCCAAATTATAGGGATCTCAATAAGATCACTATTAAAGATAAATTTCCCATTCCTCTGATTGATGAATTATTGGATGAATTACATGGAGCAATTGATTTTACCAAGTTGGATCTTCGTTCGGGATATCATCAAATTAGAATGAAGACTGAAGATATTCTGAAAACAACATTTCAAACTCATGAGGGTCATTATGAGTTTTTGGTCATGCCTTTTGGCCTTACCAATGCACCTTCTACATTTCAAGGGTTGATGAATTCCATTTTCAAACCCTTCCTTAGAAAATTCGTGCTAGCATTTTTTGATGATATAATAATCTAAAACAGGTCTTGGAAGGATCATGTTCAACATGTTGACAGGGTGCCCAAACTATTGCAGGAGAAACAATTATATGCAAAAAAATCCAAATTTTTCTTTGGAGTACAAGAGGTGGAATATCTGGGTTATATTGTATCTCACGAGGGTGCTAAGGTAGACCCTAACAAAATTAAATCCATTAAGGAATGGAAAGTCCCCACAACCATAAAGCAGTTGCAATGATTTCTTGAGTTAACAGGTTATTATCACAAGTTTGTTAAGAATTATGGGAGAATAACATCACCTCTAACAACATTATTGAAAAAAGATGCATTTTCATGGACTCCTGAAGCAACTGAGGCATTTGAACATCTTAGAGAGGCAATGTGCCTAGCACTGGTCTTAGCTATGGCAGACTTCACAAAAATATTTATTGTGGAATGTGATGCCTCAGGAAATGGACTTGGTGTTGTTTTAATGCAAGAAGGAAGACCCATTTATTTTGAAAGTCGTCCAATCAAAGTAATGCATTTACAAAAAGCTATTTATGAGAAGGAAATGTTGGCAATACAACATGCACTAAAGAAATGGCGACCTTACCTAATGATAAGACACTTCAAGGTAAAAACTAATCATGATAGCCTTAAACACTTTTTGGAACAACTACTATCTTCAGAAGAGTAGCAAAAATGGGTCACAAAGATGTTGGGTTATGACTTTGAAATCATCTACAAAAAAGAGAAGCTAAATGTTGTTGCAAATGCACTCTTAACAAAGGATGAAGAGGTGGAAGCATTGATTTGTCCAATTTCTATTATCCAACCAGATTGGATAACCGAAGCAAGGGATGAATGGGAGAAGGACGAAGAAGTGTGGACACTCATTCAAAAGTTGCAGCAAGATCTTAGTTTATCTGATACATTTAGTTGGAAAAATGATTCCTTACGGTACAAAGACTGCTTCTATATTTGTATGAATTCCCAACTAAAACAAAATATTCTTTTGGAATTGCACACTTCTCCTTTAGGAGGACACTCAAGATTTTTAAAAACTTACCACAGGGTGAAGACAGATTTTTTTATGGGATGGCCTTAAATCTGATATTCAAAATTTTGTGGTGGAATGTTTGGTTTGCTTGCAAAATAAAGTTGACACAATTAATACCCTGGGTCTTCTACAACCTTTATCCATTCCAATTCAATGTTGGGAGGAGATTTCAATGGATTTTATCACAGGGTTACCTAAGTCCGAAGGAAAGAGTGTCATCATGGTGGTAGTTGATAGATTTCCAAGTATGCGCACTTTTGTGCATTATCTCATCCATTTAAAGCAAGTACAATTGCTACTGCATTTATGGAAACAATTCAAAAGCTACATGGAAACCCAAAGATTATTGTAAGTGACAAAGATCCCATTTTTACTTGAAATTTTTGGACGGAATTATTTTCATGTTTGGGTACTCAACTAGCTCATAGTTTATCTTATCATCCTCAATCCGATGGTCAAACTGAGATAGTGAATATATGATAAATAAACATAATGGGTCAAGCGGTTACCTCTTGTTGAATGGTAGTATAACACTTCCTTCCATATTGCAACAAAAATGACCCCATTTATGGCACTTTATGGATATCATCCACCGTCCATCACATCGTCTTTAGGAGAAAATTATAAGGTTCAAGCAGTGGAAGATCACATCGAGCATCAACAAGAAGTTCTCCAACTCTTAAAGGATAACCTAAATTTGGCACAAAATCGAGTGAAACAACAGGCATATCAACATCGCAGCGAGAGAAGTTTCGATGTAGGAGACTGGGTATTTTTACGACTACAACCATACAAACAAATGTCCCTCAAGAAATCTAAGAAGGATAATAAATTATCACCAAAGTACTATGGTCCTTACAAGGTGTTGCAAAAGACTGGTACTATGGCATACAAATTGGATCTTCCTTCTTCTTCATGAGTGCATTTGGTTTTCCATGTTTCATGCTTAAAGAAGGTTATAGGTGACAAAATTATAGTTCAAACAATATTTCCAGAACTTGATGACGAAGGAAAATTCATATTGGAACCTAAAGCAGTCACGGAGACAAGAACTCGACAGCTATGAAATCGATCAATTTTAGAGTATCTCATAAAGTGGAAGAACTTACCCACTGAATATTCTACATGGGAGGATGAGAATTTTATCCAGAAGCATCTAGATCTACTCAAGTGTTGAGGACAACACTTTTTTGAAGGAGAGGGGCATGTTAAGTACCTATATTACTAGTGTATTCCCTTATTGTTGTTAGTTTAGCCCCCTTATTGTTATTATTGTACCCTTGTAACCCCAATATTGTTATTATTGTGCCCTTACATTATTATTGTTAGGTCGGCTAGGATTATATTGTGACCCCATGGACTCCTATATATAGAAGGAGGTTTTGTCGTTTGTATCATCTAAGGATGGTTCATTTATGTAATGTAAAGAAGGTTGCCCCCTCGAAGTGGCTTATTTCTAAGGCGTTAATCTCTCTTTTCTTATATTTTTGGAGCTGGTTTCATAATATATATAGTCGAACTAAGCATAATTATGGGTGGAAGGAGTTCAAAAATTGGGGGGGTAAGGCCTGGGAAAGGTGTCAAAAAATAGGAAAATTTGAGACTTATCGTCTCCCCCACACAAAAATTCCTGCATGTCCTCATGCATGGAAATCAATTGTTGTATTGTCGCTCCCTTGCAAAAAAAACCATTTATGGACACTCATAATGATGTTCCTGCAATTCTGTGTGACCCATATTTCCTTCACTAGATAGAGCTTGTTCCAAAAACAAAGTGTCTGTTGGACTCTTTATTTGTTACAACTGATTTCACGAAAATATAGTACAAAGGTTGCCATGGGAATACTAAATTGCAAGGATGGTGTTATTTATTGCAATAAAATAGTAAACTTACTAAAATTTCCATAAACATTTCTGGGGCATCCTCGATCAGAAGTTTTACTTTAATATCCTCATTGTAAATATGAGTGACATGATTTGAAATCCATGGTGTTTAAATTTAGTCATAATAATACTTTCCCATAGTGACCATCTTAACATTATCCACATATAGTTGAAGCTCCTTTTTTATAGGCAAGGTGAGGTACCTGCACTAAGGGACCCACATCCATAAAAACAAATTGTTTAAAAAAGATAGAACTCTAAGGCATAACAAGAGAAGGATCTTTAAAGAAATTCTCAAAGAGATATGATAATGCATTTGGGAAAACAAAAACAATCAAGTAAATGATAGTGTAAATTTAAATTTTAATACCACAGGCATGGCCCTGCTGCCAGCAAGCGTCAATAGCCTCGATAGGGATTCCTTTTAACCCACGAGATGTCTGTGTCCCAACTGTTAGATATAGATTCAAAGTTGTTTCAAATAGTTTACATTTATTTTGAAATTAACTGAAGGCCACTATCCTGGCTTGGTAACCAGCTAACGACAACTCCATTCACAAGAACTAACAAGAAATAACAAGTTGGCTCATGATGAGACCTATTGTCTTCCAGATTTTCAACTGAAATATATTACCTTGGCTTGGTGACCAATGTGGTATTGTCGTTCTTGTTAGGACCCATGATCATGGTAGGTCGGCTCGTAATGAGACCTCCTATCCATGAATTAATCTATCGTATATAAAAACTCTGATTATAATCAACCTTAAATAGGTTACTTAATAGTTGGGGAGGTGATTTTTCTCCTTAGGAGTATGGGATGGCGTGAAGTTTTTAATTACTAATATTTACTGGTTGTTCCTTCTACCCTGAAAAATCATTTTAAATAAAACATCTTAGATAATGACTAAATTTTTTTCTCAAATTGATCGTGTCAGGGTTCTTGTGAAAACTTGTTATAGTTTTGTAGGCGTGGTCCACCATAGGAGTATTCTCATCAATAACTTCAAAGAGGGTCTTTTTTTTTTTAAATATTCTAGATGATAGTTATTGGTCAATAATAAAAGTCACTTTATAAAATATGATGCATTAAGAGTAAATTTATTCTGACAAGTCTTACCACTAGAGTGCATAATAATAGAAATTTTTACAAGTTGTACTTTAGGGAATCAAAATTTTAAGAGCGTTGTTATACAATTTTATTTCAGATGGCATCTTTATTCATTACCATACCCTATTTTAAAGAGAGGAAGATCCCTTTAAGTGTAGGTGTACTTCTAATGTAGCCATGTACGCAACATAATGCTAAATATACTCACACTTAGTTTTAAAGAATAAACCTCGATACATACGAAAGTGTGAGAAACTAATTGCTTTGATTGATATGGTACCAGGAGTTTCCAGTTAATGAGGGAATGGGGTGTGCTAACAATTGTTTGGAACCAAGATTCAATAGGACCCACATATTGATGATTCTCTAAATCCTCCACAGTTTGATGTTTTCTCTCTTCAAATTGACAAGGATGGTTAAGGGAAATTCTAGGATTTTCTTCTTGGTGAGCTTCAACAATGGTTTTCAAACAAGTTCCAATTATATATTTCTCCTTTAATGGTTTATGGATTAAATTTTCTTCCTGAGGTAAATGTTGCATGGTAATAGGGGAAGTTTCTAAATTCACTCCTCTCCCCTCTCCAAAATATATGGCATTACATTTAGTAGGGGAGTGAGTAGGAAAAATAGGTGTTTTAAATTGATGTGAAACTTAATAATCAGAATTAGGATTTAGTTGCACAAATTATTGAGACCATAGAGAAGGATAACATGGTGGTGCATTAAATAGGAATTGTGTTTGTTGTGGCTCAGGTAATGGAGTTTTCATGGAGAATTTCCTTAGAGAAGAGGCTCCAAACCATCCTTGAGGTTGTGGGAATATATGCTCAAGGGAGAGGTCCAATGTGGCCGTAAGGTGGGGTATTGAATTAGAGGATTATAAGTTTTCCATGGAACTGTAGGGTTGTGGATGTGTTTAGGAACCTGTTGGGGATAATAAATACTATTCCAAGTATTAAATGATGATGAGTCTTGAGTCATACATGGTGGTCGATTTATTTCCTTACTTGATTCCTTAAACACATGTTGAAACCCCGATAGTGATGGAAAATAATTTGCTGAATGATCCTCCTTGCACTGTTTCTTTTCTTCCTGTAAATCATCCAATTGTAAATTTAGACAGGATTTTGTAGCTCCTATTTTTGTAGTAGATTTCAAAAATTGAGAAGAAGGTTCTCAAGAATTCTTACCAAGCTTGGATATTCCTCTTGAATAACCAATGCACAATTTACAAACATCATCATATGGTAAGTGAGAAACATCACCTTCTCCTATAAGATTTAAAGATTCTAAAAATTCACCTTTGATTCCTTCAAGTAGGAGTGTTTTCAAGGTCTCTTTTACCAAACTCTTATGTTTGGATTTTTGGAGGTTGTATCTAAATCTCTCCACATAATCCTCCAAACTTTCATTTCCCCCCTGTGTTATCCCAAAAATATCTTCATCAGCCTGGTAGTAACCTTGGTATTTCTCCAAGAATACATTCTTCATGTCTTCCAATGTTTGAATGCAGTTCCCTCCAAGGCTCATGAACCATTGGAGAGCTATTGTTTTTAGAGTAAGAGGAAAAACTTGCAACCTTTGAGAACTAGTACAATAACCATATCCTCTACAAAGTACTTCAAATTCAAATAAGAATGTATCTGGGTCTTCATTTTCCAAACCATGAAATTTTGGTAGTGCAGATGGGGGAATATTATGCATTTGTGCCACTCCTGGATCTTTGATAGGGAATTCAAAAGTAACAATGTTTTCCATTTATTAACAAATGAAAAGAGGTTCTCCATGTACTACTTCAAGATTCCTTCATCGATTTTTCTTTCCAATTGATCAATGAAATAGGTACATTGGATGATTGATATTAGCCTAAAAAATCATCATCGAAAAATGCCTTGAAATACCATTTCTCTATTTTCAACAAGCTAGTTGGTATATCTTGTTAGCACATGGTTGAATAGATTGGGGGGGTTATTACAACACCCAAGAAACAAAAAAAAAGTTAAAAATAATGAAGGAAAGAAACAAATTCAAAAATTATACTTACCAAACAATCAGGACATGGCTTTGGCGAATTTATGACCTTTGTGGGTGCATGGGATTTTCCCTTCGTCTTATCACTTCGAATCCTCCAGTCCTGCAAAAACAAAATCGACAAAATCAAACTAAAACACTTTCAGTAACATCCCTTAGCACCTCCTCGACAATGGCACCAAAATGTTGAGTCAAATTTAGACTTATAATTTTCCAATCACTTTTCCTGATCTAAGCTTAATTTCTTGCAGCGACACAGGGAATTCCTGCAACACTGAACAAAATTTTCCTATAGTGACACAGGGAATTCTTGCAATGCGGGAACAAAAATTTCTTGCAGCGACACAGGGAATTCCTGCAACACAGGAACATAAATTTCCTGCAGTGACACAGGAAATTCCTACAACACATGAAAAAACATTTCCTGCAAGGACAAAATGTTGAGTCAAATTATAGACTTATAATTTGCCAATCATAAATTGTCAACACAGGGTAGGTAAGCTTGTGAGATACTATGAAAAATATATGCAGGCTTATTACTGCAAGTGTTCATAAATTAACTATTCATACACACACCAACTAATGCTTCTTTCCTGCATCAATACTTAGTAGCAAAGACTATGGAGTGGACTACAACATCCCTCTACAGCTCTCAGTATTATTGATATTGACCATGAAAAGATAAAATATAAAATTACAACAATAAAGAAACCAACTTAAATGGTGCAAATCCAAGCTTTGATCAAATGAAATTAACACATTAACATAAGAAATTTAATCATTTAATCAATTAACAAACTGCTGCTAAAACTTTAGAAAGAGTGCATTAGCTGTGTAAGATAATTATTGCTACATAAAAAAAGAATTAAACACACACACACACACTGCGCGGCAGGAGTTGTGAGCAAAGGGAGCCCTCCCTCACTCACAACCCCTTCAAAACTCGAAGAGATTGCTCAGCAAAGTAAACATAACATAAGATATTGTATTAATATGAAAGTATACAACCAAGTACAATCTGATATATTGATTATCAGTAAAAATCCCAACCCAACCACACTTTACAATATGAAATACATCCGATTTTATACAGTCTTGAAAGCCCATATTTGGCTCGAATAAGGAAAATTACTAATCTAAGCTATCAGCCAACAATACATGTCCAGATCATCAAAATTAGATTTTTTTAAGTCTAGTCCATGACTAAAAGCATGGATTAGACAATTTCTATTACATAGTTGAAGTTGCCTCCTCATGTGGTCATGAGAAGTCTGTAGGTTTGGGTTGTTTCAGAAGGAGGTTCAATGCAACCAATAGGACAACCTCCATATGTGACACACTCCCCAAAAAACCCACGTTCTTGCTCGATCTGGAAATAAGTAGAACATAGTCAACCACTGATTTCGCTGCAGTAAATTAGGATGGTTGCAAGAAATCGGCGTCTGCAGGAATTATGGAACTTTTGCAGGAAATACGAAACTTTTGCAGGAAATACGAAACTTGTGCAGGAAATGTGGTTACATGAGCTGTCTTCAGGAATTTTCAGAGTTGTTTCGAATCAAAGAAAATCTGCACGAGTTATAGATTAGTTTGAGTGGTAATTCAATAAAGATACAACTAGACCAAAGAATACTTCAAGTTCAAGGAAAATTAACACTTATTATGTTAATTTGACATACCTTAATCTTATATCACCCTTTTAGCCAAAACTAAACAATATAGTTGAACTAAGCATAATTAGGGGTGGAAGGAGTTCAAAAATAGGGGAGGTAAGGCTTGGGAAAGGTGTCAAAAAATAGGCAAAATTGAGACTTAACACCAGGGTTATGAATAAGGACACCACATGGGTAGGATAACAGAGCCAAGGGAATTGGACCTATTAACTTATCAGGCACTTGCATTATGTAACATTCACTAATAAAAAATTAAAAAAAAAAATATTTACCTTACCTTAAGGTAATGATCACATATACTTCGATGAGATTTCATATGTAAACACTTACATTATGGTTCTACAAATAATCAAAACAATTAATATAAAACTATTTATTAAAACAATTGTTTATATGGTTATGGATCATAGCATAAAACTATGGTTTATCCGATTAATGCAACGATATTAAAATGCCTTTACACCACCACCGTAACTCTTCCAACGTCTGTAACACTTGTCCATTCGTTTTAATAGGTTTACAGTTGAATGGTACTGGTGTATTTATGTTTGATTCTAAACCCAGATTTGATCACCAACAGTTGTAATGCTTTTATGATTGATGGAGATCTCGTGGTACCTCCACTTGGTTCTAAATCGTTGATTTGGCTTTTCGGGAAATCGACGGAGGAGGCTTTGGCGGGAGCCTTGCCTAGGCAACCCTGCCAAGCCCTAAATCTTCTCTACCACATTACTTGCAAACTGTTGTTTCTCTATGCACTATATTGTTTCTCCACAGCTTGTTTCCACTGCCACCGGGGTTCGAAACTCATTGTTGTTGCATCGACCATGATTGCCCCGGAAGACGTTGAGCCAGTTCCGAAGGTAAATTTTGTGGTTAAAACCCGCTTTGCCATCGAAATTTCTCTTAAAGCTTCTGCGCAATCTTCATGCCATCGTTTCACTTCGGTTTACTCTTCCTCTTTGTTGTGTCTCTTTCTTCTCGTTTCGACCTTCGGTCTGTACACTTATTTAAAAAACTTGCATTCTTATTATGTAGAAGTTTACTAATTATTACTTCTTTGTCTAGTAGAAAAATGGTGAGGTGACATTCCATTTCTCCATTGCTGGGCTTCTCAGGTAAATACCGGTTCTGGTTTTTCAAGTTTTGTTTATTATTTTTTTCTTAGGTTAGGATTTCTTGTTTTGCATCACTTATTTCCGCAATCTTATACTGTTTGAGCAGGTATGCCCTCGAAGTCTCGTGGTCTTCCTTACTTGCAAAAACCCTCCATTTCACTAAACACATCTCCTCCTAATTCATTCAGAATTTCTCCAAGTAGGCTTGAGAGTTTACCCTTGCAGCTTAGGTGTCGATTTATATGAATACGAATGGACCTCCTATTGGGATTCCCTTACGGGGTTTACCATTCCATAAAGAAAAATACTGTAGCATGATACAAGGGTTAACTGTGTATCACTTATTGGGAATTCTTATGAATTTGTTTGTTTTTAAAGAGGTTTTGGTTTAAGATTCGAATTTGAGTTCACTTATGACAGTTTTCTTATATATATATATATATTCTGGGTTTAACCCATTTCATGCAGTACTGTTATGGTTCCTCCGAGACATACCTTTCTTATTAATTTCGCTTTATCATGAATATATAAAGCGAGAATGTTTGGTTTTTCCACCTTCTGATTTCTTACTAGATTCAAATTTGAATAAGGTTTCACTATATTTTTATTCTTTATAGTAGCAAAGATAAATGGCAATTTTATACAGTTTTCTGGGTTATCATTTCTGTGTTTTTATGGCCAAGGAAGAAAATATTCCAGTCTGATGTTTGCTATTTTATGTGCTTTTACAGTATTTTCTCTGGCAAGATTATCTTTGAATTTTCATCTTACACTTCGCCTATTAATATGAATTGACTATTCGGAATACTTTCCTATATCGATTTATTGTGTGAAATTTCTACTTCTAAATCTGTGGGTGACCGGACCACCGCTTATTCCACTGTCCGAGTGAATAAAATCTGTACCCGAAAGACAAGTAGGTTTGCGTCTGGGTCTTTGCCCTAACCCTCACCTGACAGTCTAGTGGGTGTTATTATTGTATGTTTTTGCACTTATACATTTCTAAATGATATTCTTACAACTTTGAAAGGATAAAAATCATTACTCCTTAGTTTTCAAGTCATGAATATGTACTGTCTATCTTGTATAAATATATGTAAACAAAAGAAAAGGGCTATACCGATTATAGTTCATTGAGTTATGAAAAACCCTTTTTCCTTAAGATTAATTGGATTCTATTGTTCTCTCGTATTTCTTTAATAAGTAAATGTAGATTAAACTTTGCTCCAATACGTTTTCTTTGCTTTCTAGATTCTTTTTTTCCATGAAATGCTGCTAGATATTTTCCAGAATTCCATCATTCTTTCATAATAATATTTTAGAGAATATTTATAGTATATAGCTCTGGAAGCAATTCGTTTCTAACAGTAATTTGTAAAATTCTTAATAGAAACCAATTAAAACACAGAACATATAGTACCACTGTACTTTCCATTCAGATAATAGTATATAGAAAAGTTTAAATATCATAAACTAACAGAAGTAGAACTGCATGTATACTTATCTGATATAAAAATAATTCAGCTGTGGTCCTCCCTACCATCAAGTGAGGCTATTACGTCCTCCTTGCCCCCTTGCTTCAAACTGAATAGTACATGTTAATAATGGAATCTCTTTCTACTGTGACCTCAGGACAACCAGTCCAGTCAGTACCAGAAGCTTCAGGAAAATTTTGAGTGCAATTCCATTGGGTACAACCAGCTCAAGAATCATCACTCTTTCCTTCTTCCAAAAACCGAACCCCTACTCCTCTTTGGAATCAGTCCTTTATCCTAGAGGAGTAGGTGACTGTTTCTAACTATTCCCCCAACCTCTTTTCAATTATTGGAAACATTTACCATCAGTTTTTTACTTTTCTTATCCAGTTATTTTTATAACAGTTTTTTTTTAAAATAACATTAATTGTCTTAGTTTTGTCATTAACAAAACAATAAAATTACTTAGCTAGTATTTTAGATAGTTAGCAATAATGTAGCTGTCACAAATTCCCTCCCTGGAAGTAACACCATCCCCGGTGTTTCACTTTAGCTCTGAAAAGAGTTATGGGTAAGCTTTCCGTATGAACCCTTCATCCGGGCTGAAGTGCTTCCATTGCACTTTCACCTGGGTGATAGCTCGCTTCTGGAGCATGATTTCCCTTTGGTCAAGTATGCGTTTCAGCTCGACCAGGAATTATCCATCTGGTTCTACCTGAAACAATAAACAATTCCCTGGTCAATTTCTCCCAAAGGAAATCACATTACAAGTTAGGATTTCATTACTATCCTACCTCTATATGCTGCCAATGAATTACAAGTTTTGAATCATGTACATAACGCTTCAACAGGGACACATGAAATACATTGTGTACTCGAATATGGCTGGGTAATGTTAGCCGATAGGCTACAGGTCCTACCCTCTCCAAAATTTCAAAGGGTCCACAAAATCTGGGGGCCAATTTAGCACAAGAGGCCCACTGCAAGGTACTCCTTTTTGGCTTGATCCTTACGTACACATGGTCTCCTACTGCAAACTCACGATAAGACCTTTTATTATCTGCATAGATCTTATGTCGATCTTGTGCAGCCTTCAGATTTTGTCTTATTTTTCTCACCTATACTTCCATTTCCACAAGCATTTTAGGTCCCAACATTAGCTTTGTCTTAGGGCTGCTCCAATTTATGGGCGTTTTACACTGCCTCCCGTACAAGGCCTCGAAAGGACTCATCTTCAGAGATTCCTGATAACCGTTGTTGTAAGAAAATTCAACAAGGTGCAGGTAATCTTCCCACTTAGTTGGCTACTTCATCACATACATGCGCAACATGTCTTCCAGAACTTGTTTCACTCGCTCCGTTTGACCATCGGTCTGGGGGTGATAAGTAGTATTGAAGTTTATCTGCATTCCCAATCCTGAAAACAAGGTTTTCCAAAAATCAGAAGTAAACATAACATCTCGATCTGAAATGACAGTTTTTGGAATTCCATGCAGCCTAAAAATTTCCTTCATAAACATATCGGCTATTTGTACAGTCTTATAAGTAGACTGTATAAGTATAAAATGTGTAGATTTACTCAATCTATCCACCACAACCATTATGGAATCATTTTGTATTTTTTTTCGTAGTAAGCCTATGATGAAGTCTAGGGATATGACCTCCCACTTCCATTCGAGTATGGGTATGGGCTGCAACAATCCTGCAGGATGTTGATGCTCTACCTTCACCTGTTGACATTCCAAAAACTTACTTAGTTATTCAGCAATGTTTTTTTTCATACCAGGCCAGAAAAATACATTTCTAATTGCGGTCAACATCTTCTGGTAACCCGGATGACCTGCATAATTGCTGCGATGATATTCATTCATTATCAACTCTTTCAGGTCCACTTGATTATGCACATATACTTTAACTTTGAAGGTTAACATTTGATCTTCATTTATTCCATACTCAGATGTGCCTCCATGATTTTTGCTTTCTTCCATTTGTTGCCGCAAAAACTGGTACTCGGGATCCTTTTGGGCTTCTTTCTTTACTTGCTTTGAAAATCTATTTTCCAGTTGATTGTAATATAGCTCATATATACCATGTAATTTCCTACTTAATGCATCAGCTACTCAATTTTATTTTCCTTTGACATGCTGAATATCCATATCAAACTCACTTAGGAAAGCATTCCATCTTGCCTGTCTTGAGTTCAAATCTGCTTGCTTGAAGTAACTCGTCAAGCTGCTATGATCTGTTTTTAATACAAACTTTTTGCCCAGCAAGTAGTGTCTCCATACTCTGAGCACATGAACTACTACTGTCAATTCCAAATCATATGCAAAGTATCTTTGCTCATGTTCCTTCAACTTTATGGACTCATAAGCTATTACCTTGCCTTCCTGAGACAGGACTGCCCCAACACCTTATTTACTTGCATCTGTGCATACTTCGAATTCTTTGCTGGGGTCAGCTACCCTTAACACAGGGGCTGTAGTCAAGAGATGTTTCAGTCTTTCAAAACTGTTTTGGAAATCCATGGTCCATTTGAAAACTTTTCCATTCTTCTTTAAGGAAGTGATAGGAAAAGAAATTCTAGAAAATCCTTCAATAAATCTTCGGTAGTACCCAGCTAGCCCCATAAAGGATCTAATATCTGCTACGTTCTGGGGTACTCACCATTCCATAATTGTTTTAACCTTTTTAGGATCAACAACAATTCCCTCAACGAAAATAACGTGTCCCAAATACTGGATTTCTAATTTAAGGAAATCACACTTACTGAAATTTGCATACAGCTGATGTTTTCTTAGCATTTCTAACACAATCCTCAAATGTTCTCTATGATTTTCCTGGTTCTTGGAATAGATCAAGATATCATCTATAAATATAAGCACAAAATTATCCAGAAAGGGATGGAAGACCCCATGCATTAACCTCATAAAGGTTGTTGGTGCGTTTGTTAACCCAAAGGGTAACACCACAAATTCGTAGTGACCATACCTTGTACGAAATGTTGTCTTGCAAACGTCTTCCTCCTTGATTTGAATCTGGTGATAACCTGATCTCAAATCTATCTTGGAAAACACCGTGGCCCCTTTCACTTGATCGAATAGATCATCAATCCTTGGTAAAGGGTACTTATTCTTGACGGTTAATTTGTTGAGTTGCCTATAATCCATGCACATACGCATGGTCCCATCTTTCTTTTTCACGAACAGAATGGGTGCTCCCCAAGGTGACACACTTGGGCGAATATAACCCTTATCCAATAGTTCCTGTAACTGCATCTTCAGCTCTCTTAATTCCGGCACACTCATTCTATAAGGAGCCCTTGACACAGGAGAAGCTCCAGGCATTAATTCTATAGTAAAGTCAATGTCCCTTTTTGGTGGTAAACCAGGAATATTTTCCGGAAAAACATCCATGAATTCTTGCACCACTGGTATACTTTCCATTGTAAGCGATTTCTCCTTAGAATCTGCATATCCCACCTGAATAACATATAGCTAGCACCCCTTCCTTATACATTTATTCATTTGGGATGTTGTTATTGGGCGTAACTGCATTTGTTTTCTAATTCCTTGGATTTCCCTCTGGGTTCTATCGTGCATTCTGTAATAAATAACTTTTTCCTTACAGTCTACTAGGGTCCAATGCTTTTCTAGCTAGTCCATGCCTAACAACACATCATAGGATCCTAATGGTAGAATATTAAGATCTACTTGTAACTGCTGATTCGAAAGTTCTAATATACAGTTTGGAATTTTGGTAGTCAATTTACGCTTTGCCCCTGTGGCTAGCTTCACTAGCTAGGAACTTTTAAATTTCTGATCTTTTAATTTACACAACTCTACCATCCTGGGACTAATATAGCTCAGACTTGTGCTTGGATCTACTAAAATAGAAACAGACTGAGTTAGTATTTTACCTTCCAGCTTAATCATCATGGGCTGATAATCCGCTTGCTGGTCCTCTAATGCTGCATTAATATGAGGAATGTTTCGTGCTACATCACCCATAGTAGAAGCTTCCTGCAAGTTTGCTACAACATCATTTCTTGTTTGCTGTGGGCAGTTTTTGTAGTAATGTGCTTCACCACAACCCCAACATTATAAGGGTGGCTTGGTCGGCTGCCCTTGCTCAGGCTTGCTGGATGCTTCTATAGGCTTTTTGTCTGCTGGCCATCTGGTCCTTTGATGATTTCTGACAAACTATTTGCTGCCAGGATTTCGTGCAGAATTCTTAAAATTGCCACCTTTGGCACCCTTGAATCTCGAATTATTTTTTGTCCTTTCTTTGGCTGCCAAGTCTTGCCAACCTCCCCTTTTGACTTGGATTTCTGATAGCACATTCGAGCTTTACGAATGGCTTCATCCATAGTCCGGGGATTTACAAATTATATTCTTTCTTTCATGTGGGTTGGCAAGCTGCTCAGAAACCTCTGCACCTTAGCCTTCTCCTCTCGAAGATATGGGACATAACGTAACAGGGAGGTAAACTTAGTAATATAATCATCCATGGTCATCTGTCCCAGCTTTAGATCATGGAAATCTTTAGCTTTTTCATCATAAAATATTTCAGTCAGATACTTGTCCTTGAAGTATTACTGGAATGATTCCCAGGTGACATCTTTTTCTTCAATACTACGCACATTCTTCACCTCCTCCCACCATAGAGTGGCTTTCTCTCTTAGCTGATATATTTCTAGTCTAGCCTTCAGGTTGTTGTTATATTCATACACTTGAAACTACTTATTCATATTTATTAACCATGCCTCTGCCACCTCCTCAGCCTCACCATCAAATGTTGGTGGTTTTATTTTACAAAATTATCCTTGAAGTTCTACTTTTTGCCTCTTGACTTCTTGCGGATCTGACAAGTTGCGAGATTCTGCCTCATTAAAATTTTTATTCTTAATTCGCTGGGAGGGGCTCTTTTCCACCCTTTCTGTAGTGTTATTTCATGTTTGCTGCTCATTTTCTTCTTGCACACCTCTATCGGTACCGGGATGTTCCACCTCCTGATTTTGTTTATCTGACAGAATTTTCAATATCTTTTCCTGATCTTGCAGTAATCGCTCATTATCTTTTCGAACGCACACCATTTCCTCCTGTAGTTGCTGAACAGTATTTAACAGGAAACTGGTTTGGTGTTGTTGCTCTTCTAATAGGCTACTAGTTTTTTGTTGTTGTTCGACACTTAGTTGGACCCACATCTCTGGGTTCATCACTGGTTGTACTTGGGGTTCCCCAGTGCCTTGAGGGGGTTGCAGTGGGGTTCCTCTTCTCATTATGTCCCTGGTTAAAATGTTAAATTCGTTCTCTGTGCATCATTTACACACAGCTTCATCGTTAGTTGATCCTTAGGGTCCCAGCGTATGAACGCTACTATGATACCACTTGTAACATTCACTAATACATAATTAAAAAAAAAAATTATTTACCTTGCCTTAAGGTAATTATCACATATACTTCGATGAGATTTCATATGTCAACACTTACATTATGGTTCTACAAATAATCAAAACAATTAATATAAAACTATTTATTAAAACAATTGTTTATATGGTTATGGATCATAGCATAAAACTATGGTTTATCCGATTGATGCAACGATATTACAATGCATTTACACCACCACCATAACTCTTCCAACGTCTGTAACACTTGTCCATTCGTTTTAATAGGTTTACAGTTGGATGGTACTGGTGTATTTATGTTTGATTCTAAACCCAGATTTGCTCAGCGATAGCTGTAATGCTTTTATGATTGACAGAGATCTCATGGTACCTCCACTTGGTTCTAAGCCATTGATTTGGCTTTTCGGGAAATCGACGGAGGAGGCTTTGGCGGGAGCCTTGCCTAGGCAACCCCGCCAAGCCCTAAATATTTTCTACCGCATTACTTGCAAATTTTTGTTTCTCTGCGCGCTAGACTGTTTCTCCACAGCTTGTTTCCACCGCCACCAGGGTTCGAAACTCCTTGTTGCTACAACGACCATGATTTTCCCGGAAGACGCCGAGCCAGTTCTGAAGGTAAATTTTGTGGTTAAAACCCACTTTGCCATTGAAATTTCTCTTAAAGCTTGCGCCCAATCTTCATGCCATCGTTTCGCTCTGGTTTACTCTTCCTCTTTGCTGTGTCTCTTTCTTTTCATTTCGACCTTCGGTCTGTACACTTATTTACAAAACTTGCATTCTTATTATGTAGAAGTTTACTAATTATTACTTCTTTGTCTAGTAGAAAAATGGTGAGGCGGCATTCCATTTCTCCATTGCTGAGCTTCTCAGTAAATACGAGTTCTGGTTTTTCAAGTTTTGTTTATTATTTTTGTCTTAGGTTAGGATTTCTTGTTCTGCATCAATCATTTCTGCAATCTTATATTGTTTGAGCAGGTACGCCCTCAAAGTATCATGGTCTTCCTTACCTGCAGAAACCCTCCATTTCACTAAACACATCTCCTCCTAATTCATTCAAAATTTCTCCAGGTAGGCTCAAGAGTTTACCGTTGCGGCTTATGTGTCGATTTATATGAATATGAATGGACCTCCATCTTGGGATTCCCTTACGAGGTTTACCATTTCGCAAAGAACAATATTGTAGCATGCTACAAGGGTTAACTGTGTATCACTTATTGGGAATTCTTATGAAGTTGTTTGTTTTTAAAGAGGTTTTGGTTTAAGATTCGAACTTGAGTTCACTTATGACAATTTTCTTATATATATATTCTGGGTTTAACCCATTTCATGCAGTACTGTTCTAGTTCCTCCGAGCCATACCTTTCTTATTAATTTCACTTTCTCATGAATATATAAAGAGAGAACGTTTGGTTTTTCCGCCTTCCAATTTCTTACTAGATTCGAATTTGAATAAGGTTTCACTATAGTTTTATTCTTTACAATAGCAAAGATAAATGGAAATTTTCTACAGTTTTTTGGGTTATCATTTCTATGTTTTTATGGCCGAGGAAGAAAATATTCCGGTCTGTTGTTTGCTATTTTATATGCCTTTACAGTATTTTCTCTGGCAAGATTATCTTTGAATTTTCATCTTGCACTTCGGCTATTAATATGAATTGAATATTCAGAATACTTTCCTGTATCGATTTACTGTGTGAAATTTCTACTTCTAAATCTGTGGGTGACCGGACCACCACTTATTCCACTTTCTGAGTGAATACAATCTGTACCTGAAAGACAAATAGGTCTGGGTCTAGGTCTTTTCCCTAACCCTCACTTGATAGTCTACTAGGTGTTATTATTTTATGCTTTTGCACTTATACAGTTCTAAATGATATTCTTACAACTTTGAAAGGATAAAAATCATTACTCCTTAGTTTTCAAGTCATGAATATGTACTGTCTATCTTGTATAAATATCTACAAACAAAAGAAAAGGGTTGTACAGATTATAGTTCGTTGAGTTATGCAAAACCCCTTTTCCTTAAGATTAATTGGATTCTACTGTTCTGTTGTATTTCTTTAATAAGTAAATGTAGACTAAACTTTGCTCCAATACGTTTTCTTTGTTTTCTAGATTTTGTTTTTCCATGAAATGCTGCTAGATATTTTCCAAAATTCCATCATTCTTTCATACTAATATTTTAGAGAATATTTACAGTATATAATTCTGGAAGCAATATGTTTCTAACAGTAATTTGTAAAATCCTTAATAGAAACCAGTTAAAACATAGAACATATAAGACCACTGTACTTTCCATTCAGATAACAGTATGTAGAAAAGTTTAAATAACATAAACTAACAGAAGTATAACTGCATGTATACTTATCTAATATAAAAATAATTCAGCTGTGGTCCTCCCAACCATAAAGTGAGGCTATTACGTTCTCCTTGCCCTCATGCTCCAAATTGAAGGGTACAGGTTAACAGTGGAATCTCTTTCTGCTGTGACCTCGGGACAACTAGTCCAGTTAGTACCAGAAACTTTAGGAAATTTCTTAGCGCAATTCCACTGGGTACAACTAGCTCAAGGATCATCACTCTTTCCTTCTTCCAAAAATCGAACCCCTACTCCTCTCTGGAATCATTCCTTTATCCTAGAGGAGTAGGTAATTGTTTTTAACTATTCCCCCAAGCTCTTTTAAGTTCTTGGAAACATTTACCATCAGTTTTTTACTTTTCTTATCCATTTTTTTTATAACAATTTTTTTTTTTTTTTTAAATAACATTAATTTTCTCAGTTTTGTGATTAACAAAACAATAAAATTACTTAACTAGTAATTCAGCTAGTTAGCAATAATGTAGTTGTCACAAATTATCACCAGAGTGATAGTGTACAAGAATTCCAAAAAAAAAAAAAACCTAGGAAGCTTGCAACTCCTTCTAGAGATTACTTAACTTAAAACAATCACATGTGTGTGTCGCAGAAATATCTAAACAACTAGAATTTAAAAACCAAGTATTCATGGAAGATAAAAAAATAATAGAAATAGCATCATGCATGCAACTCTCCATGAAATTTCATTAATAAGAAAATATAGTAAACTTATAACCTGTCAAGAAAACCAATGATTGTGGCTAAGCCTCAAAGGTAACTAAAGAGGAAAACCATTGCAAGTAACATTAGTAAGGGGTTAAAGGGTTGGAATGCTCGAATTATTGTTACACTTCAATTTTTAAAAATAACAGTATTAATAATCCTATTCTTAACTTCAAACATTATGAAAACATTGCGGTGAAAGAATTCCAATTTTACGTAATGAAACTACATTCTCATTATATTCCAGTTCAACTATGAAAGGAAACATAAAGAAACCTAGGCAACACATTCATAAGGACATGCTTGAGGCTGACAGTTAAACCCTGGAGTGGGAAGAAACACTGCGACCTTAATTGGGTTTGTATCTATCAAACAAAGTCAGAAAGTCAAGCCACATAGTAAAAATTGTAAATGACCAGAAAAAAAGAAGAAGCGAAGTCGAGACCTTACTTGTAATAACTAATTAAGTATCAACGCATGCATACCTGGCCGTAATAGTAAGAAAACCTAGGAATAAAGAGTCTACTTACCAACAAAAGAAAGGGCAAGTCGCAAAAAAAGGTTACTCTCTTGACAATTTCATATCCAAGCATGAGTTTCTTAAACTGCAAATGAAAACAAATCACCATCAAAAAATTAAACCAAAATCAAAACCCCTGGAACTGATATTTTTTTTTAATATTCTAATTTTAAAGGTTGTAAGAAAATAAAAGAGGCTCAATGTAACCTAGAAGAGATGTCATGTGGTGGATCTCTACTAAGCTACCGACCTCACACATAGAAAGTTGCAGAGGTTTCTCTTCGACGGTGAAGACATGAAGTAACCTAGAATAGATGTTGTGTGGTGGATCTTTGCTGAGCTTCCCACCTCACACACAGAAAGTTGCATAGGGTTCTCTTCGATGGTGAAGATGCAAAATGTAGGAAGGCAATACTGAATTGAATCCATCACCTGATTCACTCACTCAGTTTTCCCATCCGTTTGGTGATGGAAGGAAATACTGAATTGAATCTGGGTTCCTAATTTGGAAAACAAAGCTTTTCAGAATGCAGAGGTGAATTTCACTACTCTAGGAATGCCATGTAATTGGAAAATTTATTTCATGAATATGTCTGCAATTTCAACAACTTTATAGGTATATTTTATAGGGACGAAATGAGATGACTTGCTCAATTTTTCCACTACTACCATAATGGATTCATTTGGTGTTTTTTTCCTTGGTAAACCAATTACAAAGTATAGGGAAATAATATCCCATTTCCACTCAGGAATGGGCAGTGGGTGAAGTAATCTAGCTGGATGTTGGTGTTCCGCCTTAACCTACTGACACGATAAACATTTAGCTGAGTACTCCACAATTTCCCTCCCTCATTCTTGGCCAAAATAAAGTTTTATTTATTGTCGAGAACAACTTATGGTAGTCGGGATGGGCATTATATGGAATTTTATGAAATTCATCTAATAGATTTGTTCCATACAATACTTGTTTGGTAAGTAAATTCTTCCTCTAAAAATAAGTAACACCTCATCATTTGTCCCAAACTCAGTTTTGAGCTTGTCTAATCTGTTTCCACATAAATTCATATTCTGGGTCTCTTATAGCAACCTCCTTAATTGGTTTGGTGGAATTAATTTCAAGTTTAATGGAGGAAATTTCATATACACAATGTAATTTTCTGCTTAAGACATCATCCACACGATTTTCCTTTCCCTTAAGGTGCTTGATATCAAAATTGAACTAACTCAAGAAAGCAATCAATCTATCCTGTCATGCATTTAAACTTGGTTGCTTAAAGAAACTTGTCAGGCTGTTATGGTTAATAATTTTCAGAGAAAAAAAATCCCAACAAATAATGTCATTGTACTTTTAGGACATGCACAACCATCGTCAACTATAAATCGTAGGCTGGGTATCTCTGTTCATGATCTTTCAATTTACAAGATTCATATGTGACAACCCTACCTTCTTGCATTAGGACTCCTCCCACACCCTCTTAGCATGCATCCGTGCAAACATTAAATTCATTTTCTAGGTCTACTATTTCATCATTGGGGCCGAAGTCAATAAGTGCTTTAAGATTTCAAAGTTGTGTTGAAATTCTTCTATCCATTTAAAAGCTCTTACTTTTTTTAGTAAGGAAGTGATGGGGTATGAAATTCTGAAAAGCCCCTTAATAAATTGATGGTAGTATCCCACTAGGCCCATAAAATATCTAATGTCAGCTACATTTTTGGGTGCAACCCATTCCATAATAGTTTTGATTTTCTTAGGGTCAACAACTATTCCCTCTGATGAAACAATATGCCCCAAATATTGGATTTGATCCTTATAAAAATTGCATTTGCTAAATTTATCATAGAATTGATTTTCTCGCATATCTTGCACAACTATACGTAAATGTTCCTTATGGTCATCTAAATCCTTGGAGTAAACAAGAATATCATCAATAAAATCAAGACAAATTTATCCAAATAAGGGTGAAAAATTCCATTCATTAAACTAATGAAAGTTGTTGGAGCATTGGTGAGTCCGAATGGTAGGACAATGAACTCATAATGTCAAAAATGGGTTTTGAATGTTGTCTTACAAATTTCCTCCTCTTTTATCCTAATCTAGTGGTAACCAGACCGTAAATAAAACTTAGAAAACACAGTGGCACCCTTCACCTGATTGAATGTAGAGGGTATTTGTTCTTAATTTTTATTTATTTAGTTTCCTATAATCAATGCATATCGTAAGGTATCATCATTTCTCTTCATGAACAACACTGGGGCACCCCAAGGTGATACACTTGGGCGTATATACCCTTTATCCAATAGTTCTAGTAACTACATCTTAAGTTTAGTTAACACTGGTATGCCCATTCGGTAAGGAGCTTTTGATATGGGGGCTGCACCCGGAGTTATCACTATAGTAAAATATATACTGTTTTTGGCAGAAAACCAAGGATTTATTTTGGAAATAAATCCATAAATTCTTGTATGATAGGTATCTCTTCCAAGGCAATCTTCTTTTCCTTGGATTTGGTATAACCTACTTGGACTGCATATATTTGACATCCTTTTCGAATGCACTTACTTAATTGATTGGTACTAATAGGTCATAACTTAATGGCTCTTTTAATGCCCTGAATATCTTGCCTTATGCCTTCCTCCGAGAGGTAACTAATAGTCTTATATTTACAATTTACAAAGGACCAATGCTTCTTGAGCCAATTCATTATAATAAGTACTTTATAAGATCCCAAAGGTAATATGTTTAAATTTACTTTCACCTGTTTTCTTGCAATTTCAACCAGACAAATTTATACTTTCGTTATCACTCTTCATTTGAGCCTCGTAGCCAATTGTACCAACCAAGAATTTTTAAAATTACCAATTGACAGGTGAAATGATTCAATAATTTTTTCACTTACATAACTTAAACTTACATCTGGGACTTACATAATAGTGTGGATCCCCACATTCCCAACATTGCAAGGGTGGTTTCTGTTGTTGGCTAAACTTAGGTTCGTTGGATGCCTCAGTTACCTGATTTTCACTTTGTAGTCTAGATTTCTGCTGGCCCTTCCCATTAAACCCATTATGTTTTTTCCTTGTCCATTTTTAGCATTAGCAGTTTTTATATTTTTAACATTTAGAAAAATTTTCCGCCTTTTCATGTTTGACCAATTCTTACTATTTTCCCCGGGTTGTAGTTCTATTTTTTACTTTTATCTCCCTTACCGTTGAAAACATTCTCTGACCCCTCTTCATTATCCATACATGCCCCTACCCCCCCAATTCCTGGGTGTTCTTATTATCGATCCCCATCCTCTAAGCTAGGATTTGGGTTCCTTTGGTTTTGCCAGTCATAGAGAAATTTCATATAATCCTCTCTTGTTCCAATCTTACTCTTCCATTAGCGAACCGACCTGCAAGTTTTCCATTTCTACCCGTAACTGTTGAATAATCTCTAATAACATTGTGTTCGCATTATTATGGGTATCTTCGCCCAGCTTCACCCACATGTCGGGGTTGACCCTGGTAGCAGGTGTAGCTCCTGATCCAACTCGCATTCTTCGAGGTGGTGTACTCCCTACTCCTCTTCTCATGCTCTTTCTTTGTCTCTTTCTCTCTGTGTATCATACAAAGAGTTTGTCATTCCACTTTTTCCATACAGACCATAATGTCGAAATCATGGCACTCTGATACCACTTGTAACAAGTCTCAATAATCAAAATTATAAAAACACATCACATATATACATTAAAAAAAGTAAATGTGGAATATGTTTACATAGATATAATAACAAGGTTTTATGGGATTGACCCCGACATTCACATGTTCTGTTTAATTTAATAACACATGCTGAAATGTAGTAATATCTCTTTTCCATAGTCATAGAATATGTGGTATGATTATCTACACATCTCCTAGACATCTAATTATATGGTCAAACCTTCCTCCATTAAACCCTGATTCAATGGAGCCTAGTTTCTACCCATAGTTATGATGGATTTGACTACCATGGATGCTTCTCGATCCTTACTAATCCACTGCCATGTGGCAAAAACTTATTCTTGGGATTTGAGAGGGGTTCCATCTACGGTTCTCTAGCATTAAGTCTAGATCTGAAGGCTACAGTCCCTCAGGGTGATTTTAGTAACTACTTCGCTCTCCTACTAGCAACATTCTGCTTCTGCATTTCGTGTCTTCACCATCAAAGAGAACCCTCTGTAACTTTCTGTGTGTGAGTTCGCTAGATCAGCAGAGATCCACCGCACGACATCTCTTCTAGGTTACATGGTGCCTCTTTTATTTTCTTACAACCTTTTCAATTACAATATTAAAAAAAAAATAGCAGTTTGAGGGGTTTTGATTTTGGTTTAATTTTTTAATGGGGGTTTGTTTTCATTTGCAGGTTAAGAAACTCATGCTCGGCTACGACATTGTCGAGAGAGTAACCTCTTTTTATGAATTACCCTTTCATTTGTTGGTAAGTGGAATCTCTATTCCTAGGTTTTCTCGCTATTGCAGCCAGGTACGCATGCACTGATATTTAGTTAGTTGTAACATCCCTAAGTAATACAATATTAAAATTACCATACAAATAAAAAAAAAATTATTATCATTGTTACCATACACTATACCATAAAAAATGTCATAACCATGCTATAGCACATTCAATGATCATTCGAATAGTTTTGTTCACAACTGTCGCTTAACATCGGTAAATCTGTTAACACACATGGCTTATTTATGGTGATTACGTGCTGCAAGTTGTGATTTTATGGTTCTGTGGTAGTATTAATAACCTACCCTACGGTTCGACTATACGAGATCACTTGATTGCTTTGAAAATTCAACACATCGTACCCAGTATTAATGGATACCCGCCACTGCTTCACATTTGCTAAGGGTTCTAGCGGTTTCCGCTTAGTGCAGCTTGGAAAATATATACAGGTGTTTTATTGCGCATTGAATTCTCTCCGGTGAATGACGTTACCGACCGGCGAGCAGCCTGTCTCATCGATTTACACCTGGCCTTCCCTACGCCCTCGATCTGGTTCACGATCCTACGGCGTAAGTTCTTCTCGGCAGGGTAATGACCTCGGGATCATGACGGAATTCCGCTCATTTGCTGCTTCCTCGTCTGGAGTCTGGAGTCTGGAGGCGACCCGTTTCCACCTTAGGGTTGAACTCGCGCTCGTCAGTTGATTTTCAGGGCCGATGGTGAAATGGCATCGTTTCTCCCTTTGCAGGTATGTCTAGTGTTGGGTCTCAATCTAGTCTCCTAAACTGAGCTCATTTAATTGTCAACCAGGATTTGTAAACTGCTGAAGTGAAGTGTACTGTATGTACCTAGGTGCTTGTTTCTTAATGTGTTGTGTGTAGTGTTTATGATGTTTTTGGTATTTTTTGATGATTTATGATGTTTTTGGTCTTTTGGTGGTTTTATATTTGCAGGAAAATGCCTAGAAAGCTAATGGAAAGAAGCTGGTGATTGAAAAGAGAGTTAAGCCTAATTGATGGAATGACAAATGGCAAATGCAATTGGAAACACTGAAGCAAAATTAAATCTAAACTATGACTAAATAAAAGCAAAGCTTGATAATGACTTTTAAACAAATGATTCAAAACACACACTAAACTTGAGAAATGATCACTAAACATGCAAATCCTCTAAATAAACAGTGAAACAACTAACTTACAATGGTGCAATATTTTGTCCTTGATTAGAGATTTGAAACATATTTAGAGGAAAAACATTGTTATCATCATAAGATCTTCTATTCTAGAACTGGCTCCTATCTCTATTCTGCAATTTAATTGAATGTCACAAAACCTTTACTCAAGAGTTATTGATTCCTTTCCAAAGTAGTCTTTTGAGGAAGAGCTCTGTTTATAAAATGATGAGGAAATTGCAGAGGTACTTCAGGCCTTAGAATGATGTTGTCTTTTGTTCATATGGTTATAGATCAATTAGGGATTTTAGAACAAGAAGAGGTTTGTGAATAATGAAGGCTGTCTTGTTAATCCTAACAACTGAAGTAATTTATTGTGCAATGGATGACAATTTGAATATGAAGTGCAAGTGCAATGAGTTAATCTAAGAATGAACCTAAGATGCCACTAATCTAGAATAATGCTGAACTATAAGTCATCATCAAACTCGAAACAAAGTAATTGAACATGAGTTAAATGCAATGAAACTCCGGAGCATTCTAACTATGCTAACATGCATTATTCTACGAAGTTACACAATCTGTTTGTTCATCATTAGTGATATTTTGGAAGAGTTCCTTCTTTTGGAAGAGGTAGAACAATTCTGACTGTGTAATTGAGTGCAATTGTAAGCAAATAGACTGGAAGCGAATGAAAAACTAAGATATCATATCCATACCCCACTCGTCATTATGATGTCTTGGGCAAGCGTTTAAGAGCAAGAACAGAGATGATACTTAGTACAAACACACAACTAAATCATTCATTATCACGGTCATGTCTTGAACTTCTTAAGAATTTCTTGGAAGAGTTTCTTCTTGTGGAAGAGTGATTAGAACAAGTGTAACTGTGATAGTGAACATCAAAAACTACAACTAAATCCTATAGTACTATAGCTATTCATCATTCATCATTATAATCTTTTGGAAGAGTGTCTTCTTGTGGAAGAGTTAGAATGAATATAACTACAGTAGCTAGTTAAAACAACTATAAATTCAACTCCTAATCCTACAATACTATAGTCATTCAGCATTCATCATTATACTCTTTTGGAAGAGCATCTTCTTGTGGAAGAGTTAGAATGAGTACGACTATAGTAGCTAATTAAAACAACTATTAATTCAAATGCAAACGTAAAGGCAGCTAGGAAACTTATCTAATTTACGCAAAATAAATCCGTGCAAGAGGCAGGGGCCCTCTACCACTTGACGGAATTCAAATCCAAATTAAATCACGCTTCAGAAAAACACGGTCTGCTCCATTAAAGATGAAATAGTTTGAACATAACACTCTGCGTCTTCAGAAATGTAGCACAGAGTTTAAACAAAATCTAGCATCAAATCTAACATAAAATCTCTAACATAGCTCTCGGTCTCCCAAGCGTTTATAAAGCAAATGCACATAACAATAATTGCAACAATTCAGGAACACTGTCTTTCCTTATTGGAATCACGTTAGGACTCTTTGAAGTGACTGCGTGAAGAGGAAAAGACATCTGGACTGAGACAGTCCTAATAGAAGTCTTCCTTCCTAAATGTGTTCCCACGTTCAAAACCATACCCAGAATTCGTTTCTTCCTCCATGATGAGCAATGAACCATGTAGACATGACGTGGATCATGCCCATATGCGGTTTTTCTAAAGAGACCACCTGGAACATACTCAAACGTGAAGGCAGCTGCAGAATCGCCGGTTAGCTACGGAATGTCTGCATTCTGCAGCTAGTTCCGGTCAAAATGCTTTATAATGGCAAAAATCACAAAACTTAGCAATTCAGTCATGTAAATCATTCTAGAAGTAATTTTAACTATATTCATTGATCAATTGGGTCTAAGATAGCAATGGAAAAGGGAAAATGAGGTAAAATGAAGTGAAGGAAAGCACAATTTTGAGGCTCAACATACCCCCACTGCTGTCTCTTTGCATGTCCTCATGCAAATTATCCTATGAACTCAGAGGCTTCTGCAAGGACATCTAATCCCCTTCTTCTCCTTTGTCTTGAAGCTAGAGGTCTTCTGGGTTTCCTGATAACAAGTTTGAACCTTAGGTTAGTGAGTGCCCTGATCAGCTTTTTGTTCTTTGTCTTCAACTTCTCATTGGTCCTCTCCACTTTTTCTATATGCAGGGATAAGGTTGAGTTCATATCAGTTTTGAGCTTGATTTGATCTTTGAGAATTTCATTCTCATTTTTGATGTGTCTATTCAGTAATTCCAACTCATACCTATCCCTCCTTAATATATCTATTTCAGACAGTGGAGGACTGGGGATTCTCTCTCTGCTTTCTGAAGCTCTCCTCTCCAAAGTTTCCACATAGTCATAAATTTCCTGTTGAGCAGGGTCAATTTCAGGGGTTCCTTCATAAAAATCCTCTTCGACATCCTCTTCAATGGATGTTTCTTCATCTTCTATATTGATTACTCCTGTTTGTTTGATTAGTGTTTTCTTCAGTTTTCCCTTTAATCTGTGGCTCCTCCTAGGCTGAGAGGATCCCTCTCCTTTCTCTGTGGCAGATTCTTTGATTACCTTCTCTTCCTTAAGTTTCCTCTTGATTCGAGTCAACTTCTCTAAAATGATTTCCTCACTGCTCTCTTGGATTGTTTTATCAATTTCAACTTTTTAAGCCCTCCATTTCCTACTTCTCTTTGTAGGCTGTGGTTCAGGTGATGGTTCTTTTGCTTCTTCAAAATGATTTCTTATTAAGAAATCGTCCCATGTATCATTTGTTTTAGCTAGATGATGCTCAATCAAAATTTTTACCAAACCATGATGATATAGGGTTGTCTCTAAAAATTGAACTCTTCTCTGAACACAGGAAGCCATCTTCTTCAGACTTTGAAGCAAGAAATATGGTAGGTTTAAGTCTTCCCCCAAAAAATGCATCATTAGTCTAATGTGGTAGACATAAAATGTTCCATATCTACCCTCACATGTAATAAATTTTTGCAGAAGAAGTAGTATGTTTCTCCATTTTTTTTTCAATGCAGAACTGGGAATTCCTTTCTTAAATACACTGACATCCATACCTGGTGATTTTAAAATTTGTTTCCAGGAGTCATTGTGGAATTCTCTATTTTTAAACCATCTCTCTCCAGTTTTGAGCAACCTTGTAGCCTCTGCAATGAAAACTTCAGTGACAGTAAATTTTACATCACCCACCTCAACTTCGGTTCCTTGAAATGATCTTGAAAAAGTTTTAGTGACTTCCTTGTGGAAGCCATTAAATTTCTCCAAAAATTGAAGCCATCCTATTTGTTGTAACATTTCTTTGCATTGTGGGTAGCCTTCTAAATATTTTGAACCCACTGGTTCAGTCCTTACAATGAAACCCATGATTTCTTCTTTCAATATTCAAATTAACACTCTTCTATCCACAAAAACAATGACTTTCTCCTTCGGATTGAAATGGCTTTAAGTTCTGAATGGAAATGGTTTCAATTTTGGAATGACATACCTCTGATTAATAGTGGTAACAGCTTCAAAACCTCGGGCTGATATGCCTCTGTTGACAATTGAACTTTGGACTGATATGTCTCTGTTTGACAGTGACAACTGGCTTCAACTTCTTCACTTCAATACCTTTGGCTCTTGGTAGCAAATGGTTTCGAATTCAACACTACAACACCTCTGTCTCTGGTAGCAAAAGGTTTCGAATTCAACACTGCAACACCTCTGTCTTTGGTAGCAAAAGACTTCAATTTCAATCACTGCAACACCTTTGTGTTTATAGTAAAAATGCTCAAACTCTGCCACAGTGATACTTTGTATACCCACGGAATCAAATGGCTTCAAATTCTCACGCTGTTATGCTTCCAAATTTACCCTTTTGCTCTGCTCTGAGTTTACAATGCTCAACGCTATTCAAACTGATATCCTTTGGCTCTGCTCTCGGTGATAATAATATCTCTGTCTTCGGAATGGAATGCCGGCTACAGAATGAAGTTATGGCAGTGGTCACGGAATGGAGTAGTGGAGTGAGGTGGAGGGAATGTATTAATGATTGAAGAGACGACGGAGATTTTTACGACAGCAGAGGAAATCATCATTGAATGATTTGGTTAAGAGACGTGGAGAATTCAAATACCTCGGCCATTTTTTAACCGCTCAAATGATATCGGATATGAAATTTGAAATGGAAGATTTTAATCCAAAGTCTGTGGAGGGTTTATTGGTGTTGATCAATAAAAACAATTAAAACAACCTTTTCGAACAATCCATAACTAAACTATGCTAAAATTTTATGAAATGCCATTATAATTTAAACTTGTTACCTCTGCCTTTCATTTGATTTTTGTAGCCTTTGTCTTCTTGTTCACCTTTGGAGGAGTCTTCATAATTTTCTTGATGCTTTTGATTCATGGATACACTGGGTCACTTTGTTGCAATTCTAATGTCTGCTGGTTGATGCCTTCAGGGTTTGTAGCTGCAGAAAGACTGTCTGGCTGCAGAAAGGCTGATCAGCTGCAGAATGTCCACTGAGCTGCAGAATGTTCCTGTAGAGCACTTTAATCATGAAATGGAATGTTTTTGGAATATGGGTGAAATGTTATGTGGTATGAATGAAAATGGATGATTGGATTATGATATGTATGAAGTGGATGATGAAATGGAATGGATTCAGTTCATGAAATGGAGTGAAAGAACATAAGGACTGTACTGCAATTCATGACATGTTTTATTCACTTACAGCAAGATATCAAATTTTGTATTTTGACATGAAAACGAGATGGATGGAAGATGGAATGTGGAATGAAATGTGGAATGGAGTGAAATATGAATGGTGGAATGAAATGGAGTATGGATGGATAAGTGGATGGAGTGAAATGAAATGAAATGAATCATAAGCACTATGGAACTGAACTTATGATTTTTTGTAACAGCTGCTTGTAAAAACAAAAATGGGAAAAGTTAGAGTGTCAGAGAGACTCTGATTTTCACCCTATCTTTTCTGTATAAACATGCCAATCAATGATTGGTTTTCATGTTTATACCTTTATTTTTTTTATTTTTTATTTTTTTTTTCAAAAGAGAAATGCTTCAGAAAATTTAATCAAGTTGATGAAGAAGAGAGACTCTTCTTCATTAACTTCACATCATTGTCTTCTTGGAACTTCTTGACAAACTTTTCTCTTGAGAGTGGCTTGTGGTATAGCTTCAGTCTATGACCATTCACAAGAAAAGTGACCTCTTCTTCATCTATAGTTCTGATTTTTACTGCCCCATTATCAAAAATTCGAACAATTTCATATGGCCCAAGCCAATGTGTCTCAAATTTCCCTTGAAAATCCTTGAATTTTGAATCAAACAAGAGAGCCCAGTCACCCTCTTTGAATTTCTTCTCCTTGATGTACTTGTCATGCCATCTAGCCCTTTGCTGTTGGACTAGACTTGTTTTCTGAACTGCATCTTGTCCGATCTCATCCAATTCATTAATTTGCTCCAGTCTATGCTTTTGTGCCTCCGTTAGATCAAGTCCTAGCTGAACTGCCATCTTGAATGTTTGAATTTGGAACTCTATGGGAAACAGAACTTGCTTTCCATAAACAAGCTCATAAGGAGTATGACCTGTTGTGTTTCTCCATGTAGTTCTATAGGCCCACAAGGCTTCAGGAAGCCTATCTACCCAATCTCTTCTATGTAGATGAACAGTCTTTGTTAGGATTCCTTCAATGACTTTATTAGTGGATTCCACCTGACCATTTGCTTGTGGATGATAAGGAGTAGATGTTCTATGTCCGATTTTGTACTTCTCCATCATTTGCTCCACTAGCCTTGATGTAAATTGAGCTCCTTGATCTGTAACAATTTCCCTTGGGACACCAAAACGAGTAAAAATATCCTCAAAAAGAAAAGTAATTACAGATGATTCATTAGCAACAAGTAATGGTTTAGCTTCTACCCATTTAGTAACATAATCAGTGCAAACTAATATATATTTATTTTGTCTTGATGGAGGACTAATAGGTCCTAAAAAATCCAAAGCCCATTTTTCAAAAGGTTCAATGTGTACCTGAGGTTGTAATGGCATCTCACCTGAAGGAGAAGGTTTCCCTACCCTTTGGCAACTGTCACACCTTTTTACATACTCCCTTGCATCTTTAAACAAAGATGGCCAATAATATCCTAAATTAAGGATGTTATAGGTTGTCCTCTTATCTGCAAAGTGTCCGCCACAAGGTTCATCATGACATGCCTTGAGAATTTCAGGCATCTCATCTTCACGAACACACCTTCTAATGATCAAATATGGACCTGTCTTGTACAACTCATTAGCGACCCATGAATATCTTGCACTATCATTAATGATTTTTCTTTTATCCCTTGCATTCATAATTGAAGGAAATTTTCCTGAAACTAAATAATTGGCAATATCAGCAAACCATGGAGTTTGGGTAGAGATTGCAAAAAGATATTCATCAGGAAATTGATCTTCAACCGGAGTGTCATCTTTGATATTTTGGATTCTAGACAGGAAATCAGCCACAGTGTTTTGTTTTCCAGGCCTATCTATAATAGTAATGTTGAATTCTTGCAATAATAACAACCATCTTATAACTCTGCCATTAGTGACTGATTTATTCATTAAGTATCTAATGGTAGAATGATCAGTGTGAATAAAAGTTTCATAGCCTGTTATATAGTGTCTAAACTTGTTTATGGCATGAACAACAGCTAAAAACTCTTTTTCAGTTACAGTATAGTTTAACTCTGCAGGAGTCAAATTTTTACTGGTATAATAGATGGCATAGGGAATCAAATCTTTCTGCCCCAATACTGCCCCTAGAGCTGTATCAGAAGCATCTGTCGAGATATGAAAAGGTAACTTCCAGTTAGGTCCCCTTAATATAGGTGCTTCAGAAATTTTGGTTTTTAGGGTTTCAAAAGCTAACTGGCAATCAGAAGTCCACTTAAATTCACAATATTTGGTAAGTAATTTGAAGAGAGGAGATGCTATTTTGGTGAAGTTTTCTATAAATCTCCGATAATACCCTGTAAATCCTAGAAAACTTCTAACATCTTTTTGACAACTTGGAATGGATAGGTTGGAAATAACTTCAACTTTCGCCTCATCAACTCTAATCCCATCCCCCGAAATGTGGTGCCCTAAAACAATACCTTCAGTGAACATCATAAACCATTTTTCATGACTAAGAGAAAGGTTTGCTTCTTGACATCTTTTTAAGACTTTTTCCAAGTTTTCTAAAGCTCTTCAAATGTATTCCCATAAACTCGTGAAATCATCCATGTACACACCAAAACAGCTACCAAGTATCGATCGTAAAAATTCCTAATATCGCTCTCTTGAATGTTTGTGTGCATTGTATAACCTAAATGGCAATACTTTGTGAGGCATTAAAATTCCCAAGGACAAGTAAATGTGGTTTTATCTTGGTCTTCAAGTGCTACTTCGATTTACTGTAACCACTAAACCGTCTAGGAATGAAAAGTACTTTTGACTGCTACAAATGTATCTAATACTTGATCTGAAAGGTAAGGGAAAATGGTCTTTTAAGAGTAGCTTTATTCAGCTTCTCGTAGTCAACACACACCCTCCATTTTCCATTTTTCTTAGGCACCACTAAAGGAGAAACCCAATCACCATCTGAAATAGGATAGATGAAATTAACATTTAACAATTTTTGCAATTCCTCTGTAACAATTTCCCTAAGATTTGGATTCATCCGTCTTTGAGGTTGTCTGATTGGTTTGCAATTTGCCTCTATATAGATGTGATGAGTACAAGTCTTGGGGCTTATCCCTTTCATGTCAGTGTATTCCCATGCATATGCAGAAGAATGTCTCTTTAATACTTTGACTAACTCTTCTTGTTGAGATTTTTCTAGGTTCTTGTTTATGTTCAAAGTTTTGCCTGGAAAAATTTCACTTGTAGAGCTGCCAAATTTGTCCATAGAATGAAGAGACATCTGCCTAGATGACAAAAACTAAATATTGGATCCCTTTTGAAATGATTCATGTTTGTGTTCTGGAGAGGATTCAAAGTTTTCTAGAGTATTCAGAATTTGATTATCTTCACTAATTTCTGAAATTGTGAAGAGTGGTTGTAAATATTCTTCATCCTCTATCCATTGAGTGTCATCTAGATCTGTAATTGTCCTAGCTGGAGGATATAAAATGAATTTCTTTGTTGAACTACCATCAGAAATATACATATCACCGGACCTACAACTAATAAAAGCATCAGCTGTAGCCAACCAAGGTCTTCCCAATATAACAGGATGGCCTCCTAGATTATTCTTGGGAGTTAGGATCATGAAATCCACAGGGTATTCCCAAGAGTCTAGGGACACTGGTATGTCTTCTATTACCCCATCTGGTCTGATCACAGATCTATCTGCTAATTGTAATAGTGTGGGTGTAAAGAGAAGATTAGGAAGTTTCAGTTTGTCCATGATTTGTCTACTCATGATATTTATCGCTGCTCCTAAGTCAATGAGTGTGTTTTGAATTTCAATTCCATTGATGTGAATTTTGACAACTGGATTTCCTGGGTCAAGGTACTTTGGAATAGTAATCTTGCCCATCATAATGTCTGCTATTTGTCCTACCAGTTGAATTTTCTTGGTTTCTCTTATTCTTTTTCTTTTTGTCTTCATACTCAACTCCTTTATTGTTTTGGCTAAAATTGGGATTTCTTTGATGGCTTGCAATAATGGAATTTTAATGCAAACATTTCTCAATTCATCTAAGAAATCATAATTAGGCACCATGATTTGTTTTTCTACACCTTTATCAATTTGTAATCTTTCCGGGAAGGGAGGTATAGAAGTAGATGTGGATGGTTGCTCTAATATTGGAGTTGGATTTATTGGATCTTTTTGTTTCAGTTTTTCAATGTTTTGATCTTGAAAGGATGTATCTTCCTCAAGAATTTTATTAACCCGTAGGGAGTCTTCCTCAGAATTATCTTGTTCTTGTATGATCACAGAAGGTTTCCTCTTCTCAAGTATCCTTCCAGACCTAAGTTGAACATCACTAAGGTCTAGAGGAGTAATTAAATAAGTTGGAAATTGTTGACCTTCTATCATGTATGTATTCTGAGGGTTTTTATTATTGGGGTTTGGTATGGGCTGAGCTGGAAATTGATTGGATTTTTGAGGAAATGGTAATGGAAGTGGTTGATTTTGATGTGGTTGGTTTTGATGATGTTGTTGAGGATTTTGTTGAAAATTTTGTTGAAGATTTTGAGGGAAATTTTGTTGAGGATTTTGAGGATAAAAATGTGGATATGGTGGATAGGATGGTGGATACTGATAATATGGAGAGTATCTTCCATAGGGACTTTGTTTTCCTTGTGCCCAAGATTGCGATTGATTTTGAAATTGGGGCCAAGGTTGCTGCCAAGAATTCCAAGGTGGAGGTTGATTATACATTTGATCATGGAATCCTTGTGTCTGAGGTCCCTGCCAAGGTCTTCTAGATACAAAGTTAAGAGACTCTATGGAATCTATAGGAGTTTCTTCTTGAAAAACAGCCTTGAGACCAGGAAGAGAAGGACAATTCTTGGTCTCATGCTTCTCAGAACAAATGACACAGGTTTCTACAACTTTTACATCCAAAGGACACTCTCTTAAGGCATGTTTCTTTCTACATTTGGGACAAAAGATTGCCAAGGCATCAGATTCATCCTTTTGCTTGTTTTGTATCTTGAGGGTGTCTATTTGTTCACTAAGACTCCCTAAGATGTCAGACTTAAAGTCATCAAGCATGTGTCCTATTTCTGATCTACTTACTGTCCCAGAAGCAGATTTACTTGCCCTTGCAAGAGCAGGATCTCTTGGACCTTTGACAGTTTTAGATTTCCCTCTTGAAAGGTTGATACATAACTCAGATATTTCAGGTAATGTAAGTTGTGATATATCCCCTTTTCCCATCATGTTAAGAATATCCAACCATTCATCCCTAATTGTTTTCAACAAAAGAGCTTTTAAAGTGTCTTGATCTAGGTTTTCCATTTGTGCCCTTTTTATGTTGTATTTAAATCTTTCCAACAAATCTTCTAAGTTTTCATCTTCTTTTTGTAACACCTTGAACACTTCTTCCTTATGATTAACCGGCATACAATAATCCAAGTATCTCTCTAGAAATGCTTGTTTCATGTCTTCCCATGTTCTAATAGAACTACTGTTTAAACTCATAAACCACTTCAATGCTGCTCCTTTCAGAGTTGAAGGAAATAATTTCAATTTTTGAGCATCTTGTAGGTAGTCATAAGTCCTACACAACACTTCAAATTCGAATAAGAAAGTTTCAGGATCTTCAGTTTTAAGTCCATAGAAGTTTGGAAGGACAGAGGGTGAAATATTTTTCATGGTTGTATTGGTTTCTTCATCAAGTATAGGGAACCCAAAAGAGCTTCCTATTCTACCTCTTCCTCCATCTACACCTCTACCTCCTTCTCCTCTTCCTCCTTCTCCTCTACCTCTACCTCTACCTCCTCCTCCAAATAATGTGTGTTCTCCATTAAAAACTCCTCCCCCTCCTTCTTCTGCCATGGTTGACTCTCCTGTGGAAGTAGAAAGGTTTGTATCCCCAACAAGAGTTTTTAGATCTTCTTCTATGGCAAGTTCAGTGGATGAAGTGGAAGGTTTTTCTAATGGAATAGGTGACCTTAGATCTTCTAGAAGTCCAGGATCAGTAAAGGATGGAAGATGGGTTTGAGTTGAAGGTGTACTAGTTCTGGATCTAGATGAAACAAGTGGTGTTCTATATGTCAAACTTCTGCCTCTGTTGCTTATAAATATTCCCCTTGAATCTCTCTCCCTACGCATAAAATTGTTTTTGGATGCTAAGAAAAAAAGGTTACCTAGTTTTCACTTCCCCGGCAACGGCGCCAAAATGTTGGGTCTCAGTCTAGTCTCCTAAACTGAGCTCATTTAATTGTCAACCAGGATTTGTAAACTGCTGAAGTGAAGTGTACCATATGTACCTAGGTGCTTGTTTCCTAATGCGTTGTGTGTAGTGTTTATGATGTTTTTGGTCTTTTGTGATGATTTATGATGTTTTTGGTCTTTTGGTGGTTTTATGTTTGCAGGAAAATGCCTAGAAAGCTAGTGGAAAGAAGCTGGTGATTAAAAACAGAGTTAAGCCTAATTGATGGAATGACAAATGGCAAATGCAATTGGAAACACTGAAGCTAAATCTAAACTATGACTAAATAAAAGCAAAGCTTGATAATGACTTTCAAACAAATGATTCAAAACACAAACTAAACTTGAGAAATGATCACTAAGTATGCAAATTCTTTAAATAAACAATGAAACAACTAACTTACAATGGTGCAATATTTTGTCCTTGATTAGAGATTTGAAACATATTTAGAGGAAAAACATTGTTATCATCATAAGATCTTCTATTCTAGAACTAGTTCCTATCTCTATTCTGCAATTTAGTTGAATGTCACAAGACCTTACTCAAGAGTTATTGATTTCTTTTCAAGGTAATCTTTTGAGGGAGGGCTCTGTTTATGAAATGATAAGGAAATTGCAGATGTACTTCAGGCCTTGAAATGATGTTTGTCTTCTGCTCATATGGTTATAGATCAATTGTAGATTTTAGAACAAGAAGATGTTTGTAAATAATGAAGGCTGTTTTGTTAATCTTAACAACTGAAGTAATCTATTGTGCAGTGAATGACAACTGACTATGGAATGCAAATGCAATGAGTTAATCTAAGAATGAACTTAAGATGCCACTAATCTAGAACAATGCTGAACTACAAGTCATCATCAAACTCAAAACAAAGTAACTGAACATGAGTTAAGTGCAATTAAACTCCGGAGTATCCTAACTATGCTATCATGCATTATTCTATGAAGTTACACAATCTGTTTGTCCATCATTAGTGATATTTTGGAAGAATTCCTTCTTTTGGAAGAGCTAGAACAATTCTGACTGTGTAATTGAGTGCAATTGTAAGAAAATAGACTGAAAGCAAATGAAAAACTAAGATATCATATCCATATCCTACTCGTCATTATGATGTCTTGGGCAAGCGTTTAGGAGCAAGAACAGAGATGATACTTAGTATAAACACACAAATAAATCATTCATTATCACGGTCATGTCTTGAACTTCTTAAGAATTTCTTGGAAGAGTTTCTTCTTGTGGAAGAGTGATTAGAACAAGTGTAACTGTGATAGTGAACAGCAAAAACTACAACTAAATCCTACAGTACCATAGCTATTCATCATTCATCATTATAATATTTTGGAAGAGTGTCTTCTTGTGGAAGAGTTAGAATGAATATAACTACAATAGCTAGTTAAAACAACTATAAATTCAACTCCTAATCCTACAATACTATAGTCATTCAACATTCATCATTATAGTCTTTTGGAAGAGCATATTCTTGTGGAAGAGTTAGAATGAGTACGACTACAGTAGCTAATTAAAACAACTATTAATTCAAATGCAAAACGTAAAGGCAGCTAGGAAACTTATCTAATTTACGCAAAATAAATCCGTGCAAGAGGCAGGGGCCCTCTACCACCCGACGGAGTTCAACTCCAAATTAAATCACGCTTCAGAACAACATGGTCTGCTCCATTAAAGATGAAATAGTTTGAACATAACACTCTGCGTCTTCAGAAATGTAGCACAGAGTTTAAACAAAATCTAGCAGCAAATCTAACATCAAATCTCTAACCTAGCTCTCGGTCTCCCAAGCGTTTATAAAGCAAATGCACATAACAATAATTGCAATAATTCAGGAACACTTTCTTTCCTTATTGGAATCACGTTAGGACTCTTTGAAGTGGCTGCGTGAAGAGGAAAAGACATCTGGACTGAGACAGTCCTAATAGAAGTCTTCCTTCCTAAATGTGTTCCCCACGTTCAAAACCATACCCAGAATTCTTTTCTTCCTCCATGATGAGCAACGAACCATGTAGACATGACGTGGATCATGCCCATATGCGGTTTTTCTCAAGAGGCCACCTGGAACATACTCAAACATGAAGGCAGCTGCAGAATCGCCGGTTAGCTACGGAATGTCTGCATTCTGCAGCTAGTTTCGGTCAAAATGCTTTATAATGGCAAAAATCACAAAATTTAACAAGTCAGTCATGTAAATCATTCTAGAAGTAATTTTAACTATATTCATTGATCAATTGGGTCTAAGATAGCAATGGACAAGGGAAAATGAGGTAAAATGAAGTGAAGGAAAGCACAATTTTGAGGCTCAACATCTAGCTCCTTGGACGCATCCAATCCTATATTTTTTATTCGGACTGTGTATTCCCCAGTCGATTTGGTTTTACAGTTTAATAATGTATTTGTTCCCTTTTCCGGCTTATGATTTCTAGTCAAGGGTTCCTGTGGTAAGTGATGCGTTTCTGGTTGTAGTGTTCCTCACGAGGTCGGTGGTTTGGCTGAAGATTGCGAAACTTCCCGCCCTGGTTTCCACCAAAATTATCCAGGTACTTCCGGTTCGAGCATATCGTAGCTTGTTTGTTTTTTTTTTTTTAACTCAGAAATCTTGAGAGCGAATTCTTTATTTGTTTTCCGTCATTCTAACAGTTACTCCGTTTCTGGCAGGTATGCTACAACACTGCCCTTACCCCACTCGGACTGCTCTCCGTTTTTTCTGCAATGGAGTACCTAAAATAGCGTTCACCTACAGGTACATTTGACGGATGCGAATTTTCTTAAGTGTTTATTCGAGAGAGGTTCCACGACTGATTAGCTCTACTACTGTTTAACCGGATTCCTCGAAATCGGTTATCTCAGTCAGTATTATGTAGTATCTTTGGAATGAAGGTCTTCCTTCAGGTTGTCTTGGAACAATTTTCAGTTGCAGAGATACAGTCTTGAATTAAAATTTTCGTGTACTTCTATTACAGCTATGTCTGAATTGGGTTTGCACACCCGCTCACAGTTTTCTCCTATTAACTCACTTTGATCCTCCCCTGAGGGGATTACTTTTCAAATGGACATTTCTGTCGTTTTTTTATATAAATCTGATATTGATTATCACACTGGGAATTTTACAGTGCGTTTGTGTTTATATGTTGTAGTTTCCGCCTTCTTGCATGATAATTTTAGAATTGATTTATGGAGTACGAAAACCCCTGTTAGGTTGATATTTCATTGAACTCGTATAATGTTTCACCGAATTTCCTTTGAAAGCGGACTCTCCAGGTTTTATTTCATTAGTTTCTGCATGTACTGTTACTGTGTTTTCTTATTCGCACAATAAAAATACATATCTGCTTGTACCCTGACCCTATTGGGTGCTGTTCCTATTTTTGTTAGCACTAGGCTACAGGTGACCGGACCACCATTTTTGTCTGTGCATTATCATAGCCAAAGAGCGATTTATCTAGAAGCTGGAAATTGGGATTTCCTGCACTATGGATTAACGGCTCTCTTACACAATAATATGGAACCTTATCTTTTAAAGAAATGTATTCCATGTATCTTTTTTTTTTAGACCAGCAAGAAATAAGGCTTCACTAAATACTACTGTTTTTTTCGAGTTATTCTGTACTTGGTCTACTTTATTTTCTGCAAAAGTTTAGTCCTCTTTCTAAGAAAATCTGTCTTCAGTTTTTTTTTAAAAGGTAATACAAAAGACAACGTTACCTATTCATTTCTACAGTTGTAAGGTATAAAGAAAAAAATTAAAAAGAGAAATTGTCCTACTGTTGCAACTTTTTCCCTTGGACCTACTTACTAAGGCAGTTTTAATTTAGCAGCAAATAACAGAATAACAGAAGCAGTCTTTCTTCTATCATTCCTTCTAAAAGAAAAGAAAATTAAACATGTTGTTTATACTCATCTGAGCCCAAGCCAACTATTGGTGCTCGTTGCCTCCCTTCCACGAGCTGGGGCAATCACGTCCCACAGCTCTCCCCTGAGATTCAAGTCTGGAGTGTTATACACAGATTTCTGGAGGAGATATTTGGGACAATCCGGTCCAACTCTCCAACTCCAGTGGAACAGAATTTCTGGGGAGAACTCGGGACAATCCGGTCCAAATCTCCAACCGAACAGACAGTCTGTTCTGGAATTTTTCTTTCCAAAAACCACAGAGTCCTTTTTCCTCATACCCACGAAGAACCCCAAACTCTCCTTGGAATTATTGATTTATTCCAGAGTTTCTTTGGGTAACTGTGGAACTGTTTTTCTGTTCAACTAACTCCAGATCTTGATTTAATTTTACCATCAATTTTACTGAAGAAAACTAATTTCACAGTAAATATTTATTCAATACCAAAATTAACTTTGTTCAGATATTCCAATTAAAATAACAACAGTCATAATTAATCCATAATTAATAAAAAAACTTAACCATTTGTCAGTGGCTAAGAGGGTGGTTACAGTTTTCCCCCTCTGGAAGAGAACACCGTCCCCGGTGTTCTTATTCTAGTTCAGTAAAAAGCTCAGGATAAGCTTCATGAACAAAACTCTCGTCTTCCCAGGTAGCTTCCTCGGGTCCAAAGTGCTTCCATTGCACTTTAACCTGGGCGATGGCTCGTTTCCGGAGCATGATTTCCCTCCGGTCGATTATACTGTGTGGCTCGACCAGAAATTCTCCGTCTGGTTCCACCTGCACACAGTAGACTTATGTTAATTAAATAAGTCTTTAATATCTCATTATTATTTTAATAGTTATGCTTATCCACTACCTGTATGTTCTGCCAATGAATTATGTGTCTTGGATCATGAATATATCGTTTTAATAACGATACATGAAAGACATTATGCACCCGAATATGACTAGGAAGAGCTAAATGATATGCCACTGGTCCTACTCGTTCCAGTATTTGGAAGGGGCTACAGAACTGGGGTGCTAATTTTGCACAAGACGCCCATCTTAATGTGCTTTTCTTTGGTTTAATCCTGACATATACATGATCTCCAACTTCATATTCACGGTATGACCTCTTTTTATCCGCATACACTTTCTACCTGTCCTGTGCCGCCTTCAAATTCTGTCGAATTTTCCTCACCTCTGCTTCCATTTCTGCTAGCATGTCTGGTCCCAGCATGAGTCTATTCTCGGGACTGCTCCAATTAATGGGATTTCTGCACTGCCGCCCGTATAGCGCCTCAAACGGACTCATCTTTAATGATTCTTGGTAGCCATTGTTATAGGCAAACTCTATCAAGTGAAGATACTCCTCCCATTTAACTGGTTGCTGCATGACATACATTCGCAGCATGTCTTCCAGTACCTGATTCACTCGCTCGGTTTGACCGTCTGTTTGCGGGTGGTATGCAGTACTAAAATGTACTTGTGTTCCCAATCCTGTAAACAGGGTCTTCCAAAAAGCTGATGTGAATTTTACATCCCTATCCGAGATAATGGTCTTAGGAATGCCATGCAGTCTAAAGATCTCACGCATAAATAAATCTGCTATCTGTACTGTCTTATAGGTGGATTCGACAGGTATGAAATGTGCCGACTTACTTAGTCGATCTACCACTACCATTATGGAATCATTACCTCGTTTTGATTTTGGTAATCCGGTGATAAAGTCCAATGAGATAACCTCCCATTTCCATTCGGGAATAGGTATAGGCTGCATTAATCCAGCCAGATGCCAATGCTCTACCTTCACCTGCTGGCACTCTAAACACTTGTTTAGATAGTTCGCTATATCCTTCCTCATGCCTGGCCAACAGTAGTCTTTTCTTATAGCTGTCAGCATTTTTTGATATCCCGGGTGTCCCGCATAATTGCTTCTATGATATTCATCCAGTATCATAGTTTTTAATTCCACCCTATTTGGAATAACTATCCTCTTCTTGTAAATCAGCAACCCGTCCTGGTTAATCTCATATCCCCCTTTCCCACCTTGTTCTCCAGATTCTTGTGTTTGCTGCCACAAATATTTATACTCAGGATCCTTGCCTGCTTCTTCTCTGATTTGTTCTAGGAATCTGGTTTCAATTTGATTAACATATAACTCATAAATGTTATGCAGTTTCCTGCTTAATGCATCCGCAACCTTGTTCTCTTTCCCCTTTACGTGTTGTAGATCAATATCAAACTCGCTCAAAAAAGCATTCCATCTTGCCTGTCGGGAGTTTAAGTCAGCTTGTTTAAAGTAGATGGTTAGACTACTATGATCAGTTTTTAATACAAATCTCTTCCCAAGTAAGTAATGTCTCCATACTCGGAGAGTGTGCACAACTGCAGTCAGCTCTAAATCATAAGCTGAGTATCGCTGCTCATGATCTTTCAGCTTGCGGAATTCGTATGCAATTACCTTCCCTTCTTGCGATAACACAGCCCCAACACCTTCCTTACATGCATCCGTACAAACCTCGAATTCCTTATTTGGATCTGCTACACTTAACACAGGTGTTGTTGTCAATAACTGCTTCAATCTTTCAAAACTATCCTGACATTCCTTTGTCCATTTAAAAATTTTCCCCTTCCTTTGCAAGGAGGTAATGGGAAAGGCTATCTTTGAAAATCCTTTTATAAATCGTCGGTAATAGCCAGCAAGACCCATAAAAGACCGTATATCTGCCACATTCTGTGGCACCTTCCATTCCATAATGGTTTTGATTTTCTCCGGGTCTACTGCTATACCTTTTTCAGATATTACATGTCCAAGATACTGTATTTCTCCTTTGAAAAAGTCACATTTACTAAATTTTGCATACAACTGGTGCTTCCTTAGCATCTCCAGTACCATTCGCAAATGTTCCTTGTGTTCTTCCACATTCTTAGAATAAATCAGTATGCCATCAATGAATATCAACACAAAGTTGTCCAAATAAGGGTGAAAAATACTATGCATCAGTCTCATAAAAGTGGCTGGTGCATTAGTTAACCCAAAAGGTAATACCACAAATTCATAGTGGCCATACCTTGTGCGAAAAGCAGTTTTGTATATATCTTCATCCTTAATTCTGATCTAGTGATAACCGGACCGCAAATCAATCTTTGAGAACACAGTAGCTCCCCTTACTTGGTCAAACAGATCATCAATACGGGGTAGGGGATACCTGTTCTTAACAGTCAGCTTATTTAACTGTCGGTAATCCATGCACATGCGCATGGTTCCATCCTTCTTTTTAACAAACAGCACTGGTGCTCCCCAAGGTGACACACTGGGTCCTATATACCCCTTATCTAGTAACTCTTGAAGCTGCATCTTTAGTTCAGTCAGTTCTGGCACACTCATTCGGTAAGAAGTCCGTGAAACTGGCGAAGCTCCTGGTAGCAGTTCTATTGTAAAATCAACATCTCTTTTAGGTGGTAATCCTGGTATTTCTTCAGGGAACACATCCTTAAATTCCTGTATTACAAGTATATTCTCTAGCAGGGCAGCTTTATCCTTAGACTCAGGTAATCCAACTTGTATAGCATACAGCCGGCATCCCTTTCTTATACATTTTCCCATTTGGGAAGCTGTAATTGGGCGCAGATGTATAGGCTTCCTTATGCCTTGAATTTCTTGGTGATTACCATTCTGATCTTTGTAATAAACTATCTTTTCCTTACGATCTATGAGAGTCCAATGCTTTTCCAACCAATCCATGCCCAGCAACACATCATAGGATCCCAAGGGCAGAATATTTAAGTCTATTATTAATTGTTGTTTGCCGATTTGCAATGCACATTCTAGTATTTTGGCACTAACTCTTCTTTTAGCTCCTGTAGCTAACTGAACCAACCAGGTCTTCTTAAATTTTTGACTTGGCAACTTACAGATTTCTACTAATTTAGGACTTATATAACTTAGACTTGCTCCCGGATCTATCAAAACATAAACAGTTTGGGATAACAATTTACCTTCCAGCTCTATCATGGTAGGTTGAAAATCAGCTTGCCGATCCTCCAATGCTGTGTTAATTCTGGGTATGCTTCGGGCAACATCTCCCACAGTAGAGGCCTCCTGTAAATTGGTTACTGCTTCGGTTTTACCCCGCTGTGGGCAATCTCGATAGTAGTGTGCTGCTTCGCAGCCCCAACACTGCAGAGGTGGCCTCTGACTTTGAGGTTGCTCAGATTTACTGGAAGCCTCAACAGTTCTGTCCTTCCCAGGCCATCTTATCCTTTGATGGTTCCTACCAAACTGCTTATTAATTGAATTCCTAGATGAGCTTATGAAATTACTGGTTTTGCCTCTTTTAAAACCAGCACTGTTTCTATTTTCTTTCCTTGGTTGCCACCCTTTCCCTTGGTCTATCTTGGTTTTCGCTTGCTGATAACACAACCTCGCCTTTCTAATGGCCTCATCCATTGTCTTAGGATTTACAAATTCGATACGCTCCTTCATATGGGCGGGTAAACTGCTCAGAAATCTTTGGACTTTGGCCTTCTCGTCTCTTAAGTACGGTACATAGCGCAGTAAGGATGTAAACTTAGTGATGAACTCGTCCATGGTCATTTTTCCTAACTCAAATCATGGAATTCTCGAGCCTTTTCATCATAAAAAAGCTCAGTCAAGTACTTGTCCTTGAAGTACTGTTGAAACTTATCCCATGTCACATCCTGATCCTCTATCCCCCGCACGTTCTTCACTTCTTCCCACCATAAGGTGGCTTTATCTTTTAGCTGGTAAATGGATAACCATGCTTTAAGACCACTGTCATAGTCATACACCTGAAAGTACTTGTTCATGTTAATCAACCATGCTTCTACCACTTCCTCTTTTTCTCCATCGAACATAGGCGGCTTTATCTTTCTGAATTCTCCATGTAATTCCACTCTCTGCCTTTTACCTGCCTTCCGTTCGGTTTCATTTTCAGATTCAGCCTCATTAAAATGTATGTTTGGATTACTTCGCTGTGACAGACTTCTTTCTTTTCGACTTATATCTTGTTCATATTTTTTCTGTTCGTTCCCTTCTTGGAATTCTCTGCCAGCACTGGGGTTTTCATTCCTTTGATTCTGTTTATCGGAGAGGCTCTTTAAGATCCTCTCCTGATCCTGCATCATTCTTGCGTTTTCCCTTCGTACTCTCTCCATTTCCTCCTGCAACTGTTGTACTATGTGTAATAAAATGCGAGTCTGATGTTGTTGCTCTTCAATCAGTCTGTTCGACCACTGATGCTGCTCTATCCCCAACTGAACCCACATTTCGGGGTTACCCTCTGGTGGAGGCTGCATTTCTCCGCCATTTCGCGGTGGCGGTTGCGAAGGTGTCCGCCTCATTTGTCTTTCCATCTAATTATTGGACTGTGCATGAGTAACATACAGTTTTAATTCAGTTGACCCCATAGGGCCCAGCGTTGTAACGCCGCTCTGATACCACTTGTAACATCCCTAAGTAATACAATATTAAAATTACCATACAAATAAAAAAAAAATTATTATCATTGTTACCATAAACTATACCATAAAAAATGTCATAACCATGCTATAGCACATTCAATGATCATTCGAATAGTTTTGTTGACAACTGTCGCTTAACATCGGTAAATCTGTTAACACTCATGGCTTATTTATGGTGATTACGTGCTGCAAGTTGTGATGTTATGGTTCTATGGTAGTATTAATAACCTACCCTACGGTTCGGCTATACGAGATCACTTGATTGCTTTGAAAATCCAACACATCGTACCCGGTATTAATGGATACCCGCCACTGCTTCACATTTGCTAAGGGTTCTAGCGGTTTCCGCTTAGTGCAGCTTGGAAAATATATACAGGTGTTTTATTGCGCATTGAATTCTCTCCGGTGAATGACGTTACCGACCGGTGAGCAGCCTGTCTCATCGATTTACACCTGGCCTTCCCTACGCCCTCGATCTGGTTCACGATCCTACGGCGTAAGTTCTTCTCGGCAGGGTAATGACCTCGGGATCATGACGGAATTCCGCTCATTTGCTGCTTCCTCGTCTGGAGTCTAGAGTCTGGAGGCGACCCATTTCCACCTTAGGGTTGAACTCGCACTCGTTAGTTGATTTTCAGGGCCGATGGTGAAATGGCATCGTTTCTCCCTTTGCAGGTATGTCTAGCTCCTTGGACACATCCAATCCTATATTTTTTATGCGGACTGTGTATTCCCCAGTCGATTTGGTTTTACAGTTTAATAATGTATTTGTTCCCTTTTCCGGCTTATGATTTCTAGTCAAGGGTTCCTGTGGTAAGTGATGCGTTTCTGGTTGTAGTGTTCCTCACGAGGTCGGTGGTTTGGCTGAAGATTGCGAAACTTCCCGCCCTGGTTTCCACCAAAATTATCCAGGTACTTCCGGTTCGAGCATATCGTAGCTTGTTTGTTTTTTTTTTTTTAACTCAGAAATCTTGAGAGCGAATTCTTTATTTGTTTTCCGTCATTCTAACAGTTACTCCGTTTCTGGCAGGTATGCTACAACACTGCCCTTACCCCACTCGGACTGCTCTCCGTTTTTTCTGCAATGGAGTACCTAAAATAGCGTTCACCTACAGGTACATTTGACGGATGCGAATTTTCTTAAGTGTTTATTCGAGAGAGGTTCCACGACTGATTAGCTCTACTACTGTTTAACCGGATTCCTCGAAATCGGTTATCTCAGTCAGTATTATGTAGTATCTTTGGAATGAAGGTCTTCCTTCAGGTTGTCTTGGAACAATTTTCAGTTGCAGAGATACAGTCTTGAATTAAAATTTTCGTGTACTTCTATTACAGCTATGTCTGAATTGGGTTTGCACACCCGCTCACAGTTTTCTCCTATTAACTCACTTTGATCCTCCCCTGAGGGGATTACTTTTCAAATGGACATTTCTGTCGTTTTTTTATATAAATCTGATATTGATTATCACACTGGGAATTTTACAGTGCGTTTGTGTTTATATGTTGTAGTTTCCGCCTTCTTGCATGATAATTTTAGAATTGATTTATGGAGTACGAAAACCCCTGTTAGGTTGATATTTCATTGAACTCGTATAATGTTTCACCGAATTTCCTTTGAAAGCGGACTCTCCAGGTTTTATTTCATTAGTTTCTGCATGTACTGTTACTGTGTTTTCTTATTCGCACAATAAAAATACATATCTGCTTGTACCCTGACCCTATTGGGTGCTGTTCCTATTTTTGTTAGCACTAGGCTACAGGTGACCGGACCACCATTTTTGTCTGTGCATTATCATAGCCAAAGAGCGATTTATCTAGAAGCTGGAAATTGGGATTTCCTGCACTATGGATTAACGGCTCTCTTACACAATAATATGGAACCTTATCTTTTAAAGAAATGTATTCCATGTATCTTTTTTTTTTAGACCAGCAAGAAATAAGGCTTCACTAAATACTACTGTTTTTTTCGAGTTATTCTGTACTTGGTCTACTTTATTTTCTGCAAAAGTTTAGTCCTCTTTCTAAGAAAATCTGTCTTCAGTTTTTTTTTAAAAGGTAATACAAAAGACAACGTTACCTATTCATTTCTACAGTTGTAAGGTATAAAGAAAAAAATTAAAAAGAGAAATTGTCCTACTGTTGCAACTTTTTCCCTTGGACCTACTTACTAAGGCAGTTTTAATTTAGCAGCAAATAACAGAATAACAGAAGCAGTCTTTCTTCTATCATTCCTTCTAAAAGAAAAGAAAATTAAACATGTTGTTTATACTCATCTGAGCCCAAGCCAACTATTGGTGCTCGTTGCCTCCCTTCCACGAGCTGGGGCAATCACGTCCCACAGCTCTCCCCTGAGATTCAAGTCTGGAGTGTTATACACAGATTTCTGGAGGAGATATTTGGGACAATCCGGTCCAACTCTCCAACTCCAGTGGAACAGAATTTCTGGGGAGAACTCGGGACAATCCGGTCCAAATCTCCAACCGAACAGACAGTCTGTTCTGGAATTTTTCTTTCCAAAAACCACAGAGTCCTTTTTCCTCATACCCACGAAGAACCCCAAACTCTCCTTGGAATTATTGATTTATTCCAGAGTTTCTTTGGGTAACTGTGGAACTGTTTTTCTGTTCAACTAACTCCAGATCTTGATTTAATTTTACCATCAATTTTACTGAAGAAAACTAATTTCACAGTAAATATTTATTCAATACCAAAATTAACTTTGTTCAGATATTCCAATTAAAATAACAACAGTCATAATTAATCCATAATTAATAAAAAAACTTAACCATTTGTCAGTGGCTAAGAGGGTGGTTACAGTTTTCCCCCTCTGGAAGAGAACACCGTCCCCGGTGTTCTTATTCTAGTTCAGTAAAAAGCTCAGGATAAGCTTCATGAACAAAACTCTCGTCTTCCCAGGTAGCTTCCTCGGGTCCAAAGTGCTTCCATTGCACTTTAACCTGGGCGATGGCTCGTTTCCGGAGCATGATTTCCCTCCGGTCGATTATACTGTGTGGCTCGACCAGAAATTCTCCGTCTGGTTCCACCTGCACACAGTAGACTTATGTTAATTAAATAAGTCTTTAATATCTCATTATTATTTTAATAGTTATGCTTATCCACTACCTGTATGTTCTGCCAATGAATTATGTGTCTTGGATCATGAATATATCGTTTTAATAACGATACATGAAAGACATTATGCACCCGAATATGACTAGGAAGAGCTAAATGATATGCCACTGGTCCTACTCGTTCCAGTATTTGGAAGGGGCTACAGAACTGGGGTGCTAATTTTGCACAAGACGCCCATCTTAATGTGCTTTTCTTTGGTTTAATCCTGACATATACATGATCTCCAACTTCATATTCACGGTATGACCTCTTTTTATCCGCATACACTTTCTACCTGTCCTGTGCCGCCTTCAAATTCTGTCGAATTTTCCTCACCTCTGCTTCCATTTCTGCTAGCATGTCTGGTCCCAGCATGAGTCTATTCTCGGGACTGCTCCAATTAATGGGATTTCTGCACTGCCGCCCGTATAGCGCCTCAAACGGACTCATCTTTAATGATTCTTGGTAGCCATTGTTATAGGCAAACTCTATCAAGTGAAGATACTCCTCCCATTTAACTGGTTGCTGCATGACATACATTCGCAGCATGTCTTCCAGTACCTGATTCACTCGCTCGGTTTGACCGTCTGTTTGCGGGTGGTATGCAGTACTAAAATGTACTTGTGTTCCCAATCCTGTAAACAGGGTCTTCCAAAAAGCTGATGTGAATTTTACATCCCTATCCGAGATAATGGTCTTAGGAATGCCATGCAGTCTAAAGATCTCACGCATAAATAAATCTGCTATCTGTACTGTCTTATAGGTGGATTCGACAGGTATGAAATGTGCCGACTTACTTAGTCGATCTACCACTACCATTATGGAATCATTACCTCGTTTTGATTTTGGTAATCCGGTGATAAAGTCCAATGAGATAACCTCCCATTTCCATTCGGGAATAGGTATAGGCTGCATTAATCCAGCCAGATGCCAATGCTCTACCTTCACCTGCTGGCACTCTAAACACTTGTTTAGATAGTTCGCTATATCCTTCCTCATGCCTGGCCAACAGTAGTCTTTTCTTATAGCTGTCAGCATTTTTTGATATCCCGGGTGTCCCGCATAATTGCTTCTATGATATTCATCCAGTATCATAGTTTTTAATTCCACCCTATTTGGAATAACTATCCTCTTCTTGTAAATCAGCAACCCGTCCTGGTTAATCTCATATCCCCCTTTCCCACCTTGTTCTCCAGATTCTTGTGTTTGCTGCCACAAATATTTATACTCAGGATCCTTGCCTGCTTCTTCTCTGATTTGTTCTAGGAATCTGGTTTCAATTTGATTAACATATAACTCATAAATGTTATGCAGTTTCCTGCTTAATGCATCCGCAACCTTGTTCTCTTTCCCCTTTACGTGTTGTAGATCAATATCAAACTCGCTCAAAAAAGCATTCCATCTTGCCTGTCGGGAGTTTAAGTCAGCTTGTTTAAAGTAGATGGTTAGACTACTATGATCAGTTTTTAATACAAATCTCTTCCCAAGTAAGTAATGTCTCCATACTCGGAGAGTGTGCACAACTGCAGTCAGCTCTAAATCATAAGCTGAGTATCGCTGCTCATGATCTTTCAGCTTGCGGAATTCGTATGCAATTACCTTCCCTTCTTGCGATAACACAGCCCCAACACCTTCCTTACATGCATCCGTACAAACCTCGAATTCCTTATTTGGATCTGCTACACTTAACACAGGTGTTGTTGTCAATAACTGCTTCAATCTTTCAAAACTATCCTGACATTCCTTTGTCCATTTAAAAATTTTCCCCTTCCTTTGCAAGGAGGTAATGGGAAAGGCTATCTTTGAAAATCCTTTTATAAATCGTCGGTAATAGCCAGCAAGACCCATAAAAGACCGTATATCTGCCACATTCTGTGGCACCTTCCATTCCATAATGGTTTTGATTTTCTCCGGGTCTACTGCTATACCTTTTTCAGATATTACATGTCCAAGATACTGTATTTCTCCTTTGAAAAAGTCACATTTACTAAATTTTGCATACAACTGGTGCTTCCTTAGCATCTCCAGTACCATTCGCAAATGTTCCTTGTGTTCTTCCACATTCTTAGAATAAATCAGTATGCCATCAATGAATATCAACACAAAGTTGTCCAAATAAGGGTGAAAAATACTATGCATCAGTCTCATAAAAGTGGCTGGTGCATTAGTTAACCCAAAAGGTAATACCACAAATTCATAGTGGCCATACCTTGTGCGAAAAGCAGTTTTGTATATATCTTCATCCTTAATTCTGATCTAGTGATAACCGGACCGCAAATCAATCTTTGAGAACACAGTAGCTCCCCTTACTTGGTCAAACAGATCATCAATACGGGGTAGGGGATACCTGTTCTTAACAGTCAGCTTATTTAACTGTCGGTAATCCATGCACATGCGCATGGTTCCATCCTTCTTTTTAACAAACAGCACTGGTGCTCCCCAAGGTGACACACTGGGTCCTATATACCCCTTATCTAGTAACTCTTGAAGCTGCATCTTTAGTTCAGTCAGTTCTGGCACACTCATTCGGTAAGAAGTCCGTGAAACTGGCGAAGCTCCTGGTAGCAGTTCTATTGTAAAATCAACATCTCTTTTAGGTGGTAATCCTGGTATTTCTTCAGGGAACACATCCTTAAATTCCTGTATTACAAGTATATTCTCTAGCAGGGCAGCTTTATCCTTAGACTCAGGTAATCCAACTTGTATAGCATACAGCCGGCATCCCTTTCTTATACATTTTCCCATTTGGGAAGCTGTAATTGGGCGCAGATGTATAGGCTTCCTTATGCCTTGAATTTCTTGGTGATTACCATTCTGATCTTTGTAATAAACTATCTTTTCCTTACGATCTATGAGAGTCCAATGCTTTTCCAACCAATCCATGCCCAGCAACACATCATAGGATCCCAAGGGCAGAATATTTAAGTCTATTATTAATTGTTGTTTGCCGATTTGCAATGCACATTCTAGTATTTTGGCACTAACTCTTCTTTTAGCTCCTGTAGCTAACTGAACCAACCAGGTCTTCTTAAATTTTTGACTTGGCAACTTACAGATTTCTACTAATTTAGGACTTATATAACTTAGACTTGCTCCCGGATCTATCAAAACAGAAACAGTTTGGGATAACAATTTACACTGAAACTATCTGCGGGCGGATTGAACTTGGGCTTGTGAATCACCTCCTATCTATTGCGTTAATTGGGTATGCTTCGGGCAACATCTCCCACGGTAGAGGCCTCTGTAAATTGGTTATGAGTTTTACCCGACGCAGGCGTCTGATAGTAGTGCGTTTCTCAGCGACCCCAACAACTGAGGTGGCTTCGACTTCCCAGGACCGCCAGTTTGGAAGCCTCAACGATTCTGTCCTCCACTTCCATCTTATCCTACGATGGTTCCTATAGCTAGCAGTAATTGAATTCACATTTGAAACACGAAATAGGCGGTTTTGCCTCTTTAAGTATTTTTGTTTCTGCCTGCTATGGTTGCCACCCTTTCCTTGATCTATCTTGGTTTTTACTATTTGATAACACAACCTCGCCTTTCTAATGGCCTCATCCATTGTCTTAGGATTTACAAATTCGATACGCTCCTTCATATGGGCGGGTAAATTGCTCAGAAATCTTTGGACTTTGGCCTTCTCGTCTCTTAAGTACGATACATAGCGCAGTAAGGATGTAAACTTAGTGATGAAATTGTCCATGGTCATTTGTCCTAACCTCAAATCATGGAATTCTCGAGCCTTTTCATCATAAAAACGCTCAGTCAAGTACTTGTCCTTGAAGTACTGTTGAAACTTATCCCATGTCACATCCTGATCCTCTATCCCCCGCACGTTCTTCACTTCTTCCCACCATAAGGTGGCTTTATGTTTCAGCTGGTAAATGGCTAACCATGCTTTAAGACCACTGTCATAGTCATACACCTGAAAGTACTTGTTCATGTTAATCAACCATGCTTCTGCCACTTCCTCTTTTTCTCCATCGAATGTAGGCGGCTTTATTTTTCTGAATTCTCCATGTAATTCCACTCTCTGCCTTTTACCTGCCTTCCGTTCGGTTTCATTTTCAGATTCAACCTCATTAAAATTTCTGTTTGGATTACTTCGCTATGACAGACTTCTTTCTTTTCGACTTATATCTTGTTCATCTGTTTGTTGTTCGTTCCCTTCTTGGAATTCTCTGCCAGCACTGGGGTTTTCATTCCTTTGATTCTGTTTATTGGAGATGCTCTTTAAGATCCTCTCCTGATCCTGCATCATTCTTGCATTTTCCCTTCGTACTCTCTCCATTTCCTCCTACAACTGTTGTACTGTGTGTAATAAAATGCGAGTCTGATGTTGTTGCTCTTCAATCAGTCTGTTCGACCGCTGATGCTGCTCTATCCCCAATTGAACCCACATTTCGGGGTTACCCTCTGGTGGAGGCTGCATTTCTCCGCCATTTCGCAGTGGCGGTTGCGAAGGTGTCCGCCTCATTTGTCTTTCCATCTAATTATTGGACTGTGCATGAGTAACATACAGTTTTAAGTCAGTTGACCCCATAGGGCCTAGCGTTGTAACGCCGCTCTGATACCACTTGTAACATCCCTAAGTAATACAATATTAAAATTACCATACAAATAAAAAAAAAATTATTATCATTGTTACCATACACTATACCATAAAAATGTCATAACCATGCTATAACACATTAAATGATCATTCGAATAGTTTTGTTGACAACTGTCGCTTAACATCGGTAAATCTATTAACACTCATGGCTTATTTATGGTGATTACGTGCTGCAAGTTGTGATGTTATGATTCTGTGGTAGTATTAATAACCTACCCTACGGTTCGGCTATACGAGATCACTTGATTGCTTTTAAAATCCAACACATCGTACCCGATATTAATGGATACCCGCCACTGCTTCACATTTGCTAAGGGTTCTAGCGGTTTCCGCTTAGTGCAGCTTGGAAAATATATACAGGTGTTTTATTGTGCATTGAATTCTCTCCGGTGAATGACGGTACCGACCGGCGAGCAACCTGTCTCATCGATTTACACCTGGCCTTCCCTACGCCCTCGATCTGGTTCACGATCCTACGGCGTAAGTTCTTCCCGGCAGGGTAATGACCTCGGGATCATGACGGAATTCCGCTCATTTGCTGCTTCCTCGTCTGGAGTCTGGAGTCTGGAGTCTAGAGGCGACCCGTTTCCACCTTAGGGTTGAACCCGCGCTCGTCAGTTGATTTTCGGGGCCGATGGTGAAATGGCATCGTTTCTCCCTTTGCAGCTATGTCTAGCTCCTTGGACACATCCAATCCTATATTTTTTATGCGGACTGTGTATTCCCCAGTCGATTTGGTTTTACAGTTTAATAATGTATTTGTTCCCTTTTCCGGCTTATGATTTCTAGTCAAGGGTTCCTGTGGTAAGTGATGTGTTTCTGGTTGTAGTGTTCCTCACGAGGTCGGTGGTTTGGCTGAAGATTGCGAAACTTCCCGCCTTGGTTTCCACCAAAATTCTCCAGGTACTTCCGGTTCGAGCATATCGTAGCTTGTTTGTTTTTTTTTTTAACTCAGAAATCTTGAGAGCGAATTCTTTATTTGTTTTCCGTCATTCTAACAGTTACTCCGTTTCTGGCAGGTATGCTACAACACTGCCCTTACCCAACTCGGATTGCTCTCCGTTTTTTCTGCAATGGAGTACCTAACATAGCGTTCGCCTACAGGTACATTTGACGGATGCGAATTTTCTTAAGTGTTTATTCGAGAGAGGTTCCACGGCTGATTAGTTCTACTACTGTTTAACCGGATTCCTCGAAATTGGTTATCTCAGTCAGTATTATGTAGTATCTTTGGAATGAAGGTCTTCCTTCAGGTTGTCTTGGAACAATTTTCAGTTGCAGAGATACAGTCTTGAATTAAAATTTTCGTGTACTTCTATTACAGCTATGTCTGAATTGGGTTTGCACACCCGCTCACAGTTTTCTCCTATTAACTCACTCTGATCCTCGCCTGAGGGGATTACTTTTCAAATGGACATTTATATCGTTTTTTTATATAAATCTGATATTGATTATCACACTGGGAATTTTACAGTGCGTTTGTGTTTATATGTTGTAGTTTCCGCCTTCTTGCATGATAATTTTAGAATTGATTTATGGAGTACGAAAACCCCTGTTAGGTTGATATTTCATTGAACTCGTATAATGTTTCACCGAATTTCCTTTGAAAGCGGACTCTCCAGGTTTTATTTCATTAGTTTCTGCATGTAATGTTACTGTTTTTTCTTATTCGCACAATAAAAATACATATCTGCTTGTACCCTGACCCTATTGGGTGCTGTTCCTATTTTTGTTAACACTAGGGTACAGGTGACCGGACCACCATTTTTGTCCGTGCATTATCATAGCCAAAGAGATATTTATCCAGAAGCTGGAAATCGGGATTTCCTGCACTATGGATTAACGGCTCTCTTACACAATAATATGGAACCTTGTCTTTTAAAGAAATGTATTCCATGTATCTTTTTTTTTTAGACCAGCAAGAAATAAGGCTTCACTAAATACTACTGTTTTTTTCGAGTTATTCTGTACTTGGTCTACTTTATTTTCTGCAAAAGTTTAGTCCTCTTTCTAAGAAAATCTGTCTTCAGTTTTTTTTTAAAAGGTAATACAAAAGACAACGTTACCTATTCATTTCTACAGTTGTAAGGTATAAAGAAAAAAATTAAAAAGAGAAACTGTCCTACTGTTGCAACTTTTGCCCTTGGACCTACTTACTAAGGCAGTTTTAATTTAGCAGCAAATAACAGAATAACAGAAGCAGTCTTTCTTCTATCATTCTTTCTAAAAGAAAAGAAAATTAAACATGTTGTTTATACTCATCTGAGCCCAAGCCAACTGTTGGTGCTCGTTGCCTCCCTTCCACGAGCTGGGGCAATCACGTCCCACAGCTCTCCCCCGAGCTTCAAGTCTGGAGTGTTATACACAGAGTTCTGGAGGAGATATTCTGGACAATCCGGTCCAACTCTCCAACTCCAGTGGAACAGAATTTCTGGGGAGAACTCGGGACAATCCGGTCTAAATCTCCAACCCAACAGACAGTCTGTTCTAGAATTTTTCTTTCCAAAAACCACAGAGTCCTTTTTCCTCATACCCACTAAGAACCCCAAACTCTCCTTGGAATTCTTGATTTATTCCAGAGTTTCTTTGGGTAACTGTGGAACTGTTTTTCTGTTCAACTAACTCCAGATCCCGATTTACTTTTACCATCAATTTTACTCAAGAAAACTAATTTCACAGTAAATCTTTATTCAATACCAAAATTAACTTTGTTCAGATATTCCAATTAAAATAACAACAGTCATAATTAATCCATAATTAATAAAAAAACTTAACCATTTGTTAGTGGCTAAGAGGGTGGTTACATTAGTTATTACAATTAAGGTCTCGACTTCGCTTTTTATTTATTTTCTTTTCTTTTTTGGTCATTTACAATTTTTACCGTGTGGCTTGACCTTCTGAATTTGTTTGACAAATAGAAACCCAGTTAAGGTCGTAGTGCTTCTTCTTGGTATAGGGTTGAACTATCGGCCTCAATCATGTCCTTGTGAATGTGTTTCATTATATTTCCTTTCATGGTTGAATTGGCATATAATGAGAATGCAACGTTGTTGCATAAACTGAAATATAATGAGAATGCAACATCGTTGCGTAAAATTGGAATTCTTTCACCACAATGTTGTCATAAATGTTTGAAGTTAAGAGTAGGGTTATTAATATCGTTATTTTTACAAATGTAAGTGTAATAAGAATTCGAGGATTCCACCCATTTAACCCAAATGTATTTCACTTATTTTCTCATGAGGTTGTAATATACCTGTAATTTATGAAAAGTTTACTTTGTCGTTTAATGTTTGACAGATAGAAACCCAGTTAAGGTCATAGTGCTTCTTCCCAGTCCAGGGTTGAATTTTCGGCCTCAATATGTCCTTGTGAATGTGTTTCATTATGTTTCCTTTCATGGTCGAATTGGAATATAATGAGAATGCAACATCATTGCATAAACTGGAATATAATGAGAATGCAGCGTCATTGCGTAAAATTGGAATTATTTCACCACAATGTTGTCATAAGTTTTGAAGTTAAGAGTAGGGTTATTAATACTGTTATTTTTACAAATGTAAGTGTAAAAAAAATTCTAGGATTCCAACCCTTTAACCCCAATTTATTTCACTTATTTTCTCAATGAGGTTGTAATGTACCTATAATTTAATGGAAAGTTTACTTGTCGTGTAATAATTTGGTCTTATCACCACTGTTACTTGAAATGGTTTTCCTCTTTAGTTACCTTTGAGGCTTAGCCACAGTCATTGGTTTAGTTCTTAACAGTTTCTAATTTTAATATATATTTTCTTATTAATGAAATTTTATGGACAACTGCATGCATGAGGCTATTATTTCATTTAAAACCTAGCACATGTATCCATAATCTATTCATACATATTTATTTAATATATATATATATATATATATATATATTTATTCTTCTCCTTTTTATAATTAATCTAGTCTACTTTTCTCAAATTTTTATTTAGGGTTTAAGAAATAAATAAATGCTTCCTAAGGGCACAAACCATTTCACTGTAAGTTTTTCCAAAAGAGAGATACAAACTATTGTATTGTAAATTCCAAAACAAAAACAATTAACATAACTCAAATTAAACACTTATATTATAGACAAGAACATAGATATAACATAGATATTTCATATATCTGAACAAATTAGGGCTTGATTCCTTCTTCGTTGGGCTCTTCTAGCCTTCTATGACCTTCTCATGCCTAATTTCAATTGCATACTAAATCCAAAGAAGAGTTCTTGATGTATAACAAATGAGGTTGAAGTTATGCATTTTTTTATCCTTCTAAGAGGCTCCATAAGCCCTCTATATTTTTACTTATGTTGGGATGGTTGAATTGGTATTAGGAGCCTACTAGACACTTTCAATCATAAAACATTTTTTCTTTCTTTGACACAAGAGCTTGAATGGGAATTTACGATTTTACAAAAATAATTGACTCATGACAAATCCTAGGAGAATTCAATGGATCCTTGACCTAATGACAAAAATTACTTTTGAGCATGAAACCCATGCTTTCAAAAAAACATTTTATTTTATTCTTTAAATCATTTTATTTTATTTTATAGATACATAAGAATTACATCATGACATGAGTTAAATGAAAATTATGAAGAACAAAACTATTTACATTCTTCTAGATAAATAGGAGGGAATTCTTCTAGATCAATAGAGGTTGATCCTTTTTGGGAAGAAGTTTGAACAACAGAGGAGTTTCACAGGCTAAATTATTCATAAGAAATGGATGGTCCACATTGTTCTTTGGTTTCATTGTGGTATGCAAATAATCTAAGGTGTATTTGATTAGTTGATTATTTGACTTATACCATTGTCTTTAGTTATTTGGTTGATGATATTTGTGTTGTAGGATTTATGTAAATGATTAAGTCCTTTGTAAGATTTAGTGGTTTGATTTTAATGTAAAAAGATATTATCCAAGAAAAATTACTAAATTATTCATAGGAAATGGATGGCCCACCTTGTTCTTTGGTTGCATTGTGGTATGCAAATAATATAAGGTGTATTTGATTAGTTGATTGTTTGACTTATACCATTTTCTTTAGTTACTCGGTTGATGATATTTGTTGCAGGATTTATGTAAATGATTAAGTCCTTTGTAAGATTTAGTAGTTTGATTTTAATGTAAAATATATTATCCAATAAACATTACTAAAAATTTACAAGACTTAAGCTTTTTATTGTAAGTATGTTACTAATTATTAACAAATTTCTTTCACTACATATTTTTCCACCATTACTAGAGTGCACATATTTTATAGGCATATCCATTTCATGTAGCTTACTAGCATATATTTTAAAGGAATTTTGCATGAATTCAAAGTCATATAGTGTATGAATCCATAGCCTATATATGATTGTAGTTTCAACTTGGCGATGGAGACAATCAATTTTCTTTAGTGGAGATAATCATATTTTATAAGTGGCTTCACAACTTTTAGTTATGTCATAAAATTTCTAGTATGATTCATATCCATGACTCATATATTTTTATGAGATGGATTTGATGGGGTTTGTAAAATATAGGATACCCCATTTCTATGGGCCAACACTATCACTTTGATTTGGAGAAATTCCTGGGTGGCTTATTGATCAGGAGCTTAGTATTTAGCTAAAAAAATGAAAGTGCTTAGAAATGCTTCAGACCTAAATGAATGGATAGAGTTCGTCACCAGGATTCCAATGCATCTTGTTTCATCAAAATCTGAGTTCGTATGAGTGAGCTATGGTCTATAGTTCGTTTTTCCAAATAGGTAAAAATTGTGCAGAACAGTGACAATTTCTCCTATTTCCTAAATATTGGAAGGCACATACATTTTATATTGCAAGGTTGGTTAGTATCATATTTATTTAAACAAAGTTTGGGACTAATTTCCGAAACCATAGTCGAATGGAAAACGAGCCACAATATATATATATATATATATATATATACACACACACAACAAACAATAACCAAATTCTGAGAGCCAAAGAAATCCAACGGATAATCACATCGATAGTTTAGGATAAGAGGACATAAGGCAACAACAAATTATTTTCGATTTCCAATTGGAGATAAGGTGGGTCCTACCAATCACATCGGGAGTTTAAGAGTGAATGTGAATGCATTATCGGGCGGCAGATCTGCGATTTCACGATAGCGACAAGTGACGTGGAGGTAAGGTTATTGGATGTGGAGATGCGGTGTGATGCAAAGCTGCGATGTGATATATCACATCGGAGTATTGCAATCGCAAGAAGGATAAGGCAACCTAGAAGGTTTTATACGGGGCTGCAATCTGCGATCTGCAATTAACTGCGATGTGATCTACCATCTGCAATTGACTGTACTGTGATTTGCGATAAGTTGGTTAGCGTTAAATGCTCTTAACCCCATTTATCACCCACTTAATCCAATATTGAACTCATGCTTACCTCTAATTAAGATCACTTATCTTGGTGGACCCGCCAGATTCGGCAGAATCTCCACATTTAGTGGATTTAACTGGCAAATATCCAGAGTTAATGGAGAAAAACTACGAAAATTGGTTTTTCCATAAATTCGGAAATTTTTTACCAATTTTTGCTCAGGAAGAGTCATTCTTGGTATATTTTGATGTTTTGGAGCCATTGTAGCAGGTTGTAGAGGAAATAGGAGACTGCAAAGAACATTTTTGCACAATTGAAATTAATACAAAGGCCCACACTATGAAGCTGGATCAAGGAGATGTAGCATAGGAGGGGTGAAATCCTTCATTAAAAACTTGTGTATTTGTCTCTGTTATTTGTGCTTTCTGTGTTTTACTATGATGCTATTCAGAATTGAGTTTGCAGTCTTTTAAGTTCATGAAATACACTTAATCTCATCAATTTTGATGAATTGTCACTCATAAAAACGTGTATAAACCCTTGTATGATAAGAAAACCAAAGCACTTTCATGTTAATTTTGAAATTGATATTAGCACAACATTAACTAACAATAAATTTCAGATCAAGTTGGTATCAGAGCATAAGGTTGCTAAAGGTTTATTGCTTGCTTTGCTTTGCTTGAGATTGTGGAAGAAGGGTTTTAATAGTTGCAATTTTGTGATGTTTACAAGGTTGAAGTTGCAGAGAGGAGAAGGGAATATATTGGTTGTTAGTCCTGAGATTAGGACAAGGAGAAAGAGAGTTGAGAAAGCATCATCTTCACCCAAATTTCCACTTAAATCTGCACTTGAAGCACATCAAATTCCATCTCCAACAGTTGAGATTGAAGCGATACAAATTGCACAAGAAGCTGAAGTGATTGAAGAGGTACAAGCATTAGAGGTTGAAGCCATTATGTCAGGAGTTGAAGAGACTCATGGATATTCAGAAGAAGAGGATGTTGAAAGAGACTTCAAAGCCATAAAAAGAATGGTTAAATCATTTTTGAGGCATTCAATGTAGAAATAGCAGGAGACGGTTCAAAGCCTCCACATGGAGAAGGATATTCAGATGGTAAGAAGGATGAAGAGAAGAGTTCGAATGGCAGTGGAGGAAATTCACCTCCATCTCCACCACCCTCATCCTCGTCATCCTCATCATATTCATCAACATCATCTTCCACATCCACAAAAAAAATCATCCACACTCATTCAAAAATCCCAAAAGGAAAAACTCCATTACTTAAGTTGGACATCACGTTTCAACTTCCCATGTAAAATGGTGAGGTAAATGCAGAGAAGTTAGAAAATTGGATTCATCAATTGAAATTATACTGCAAAATTCAGAATTTATAAGAGGATGATATAAATATCCAGTTAGCTTCATTAAGGTTAGAAGGAGTAGCACTAGTTTGGTGGGAGGCAAAGACTAAAGAGGAAATGTGAATCCATGGTAAGATATCAATTTCTTGGTTGAATTCATTTCTTCCATTAAAAGGCAGTTTTATCCATTAGCCTATATGAAAAAATCAATAAAGAGTTAGAAAAATTGTTCAAGAGTACACACAGGAGTTTATAAAGAGGGATTTGTTGTTAGAAGTAAAATTTAATTCACAAGACACACTCTTGAAATATATTGGAGGTTTACTTTCCCACTTAAAGCATATTATACTTATGTTTAACCCAAAAAAATTAGATGAAATATGTGTGCAAGCCATGCATCTTGAAGCAATGGGAAAGAACATTCTGGAAGAGGGTAGTAAGAAGAAGCCATTCAACGGTAAAGGAAAAGAGAAGGGAGGAAAATTGAAGGGAAAGAAGAATGCAAGAATCAATAAAGAAGGGGATAAAACTACATGCAAGCATTGTTCCAAAGTGGGGCATGATGAAGCCCATTGTTGGAAACTGCATCCCAAACTAAGGCCAAAGAAATCAAATAACAAAGGGAAACAAAAGATGATTACCGCCACACAGCAAGATCTTGGATCTGATTCAGGAGATCAGACCAAGCTTGTAGCCATCGTTAACAAAGGAAATGAAGCCATAGCAAGTACTAGTTCCTCAAATAGTCACAAAAACACTCGAAAGAAAGACACGAGTATAGAATTATTCCATGTTAGAGTGATTTCAAATCTTACAAATATTGATGCATTGTTTGATAGTGGGTCACAAGCAAACCCGATTTCAAAAGACTTAGTAAAAAATATTGACCTTGAAACTGTACCACATCATAAACCATACCCTTTGGCTTGGATAGTTAAGAATGCCAATTTGTAGGTTACAAGGAAATGCATATTTCTATTTGATATTACTGCAAACTTTGTTGATGAATTCGAGTTAGATGTGGTTCCACTTGAAATTTTCGGGATTATCTTGGGAAGTCCATGTTTTTATGACAAGAAAGCATTGTTTTATCACCGTGAGAAAAAATATCATTTTATCAAGGATGGGGTGGAGTATATTGTGAGAGCTCATCGCAAGAAACTGAATATTTCTTTAGTTAATGCAGGGAAAATGAAGAGGCTAGTTAATGCAAGTAAAAATTTTGTTCTTCTCATGATCAAGAACAAGGATGATGTTGACTATGAATATTTTGAACGATGTGTTGACAAATTTAAATCTGATTTGTTTGATGTGATAAGTTAGCGTGGTGAGATGTTTCAAGAACCAAGTGGGTTACCTCCCAAGAGGGGAATTCAACATGATATTCAGTTGCAGCAGGATGTTCCACTTCCAAACATTGGTATGTATCACATGTCAATTATGGAGAGTTTGGAAATCAATAAGAAAATTCAAGAAATGTTGAACAAAGGTATCATACACCCATCTACTTCGCCATGTGGTTCACCAATTGTTTTGGTACCAAAGAAGGATGGGACTTGGCGCATGTGCATCGATTTTCATGCACTGAATAAAATCACGGTAAAGAATCGCTACCCACTCCCACTTATTGATGATTTGCTAGATCAGTTGAAGTATGCAATATATTTCACTAAGTTAGACTTGTGAAGTGATTATCATCAAGTTAGAATAGCTGAAGAGGACATTTGGAAAACTGCTTTCAAAACTAGACAAGGATTGTTTGAGTGGTTAGTTATGCCATTTGGTCTAACAAATGATCCAGCTACTTTCATGAGAGTCATGAATGATGTACTTAGACCATTTCTAGATGACTTTGCCATTGTTTACTTATACGACATACTTATATTTAAAAAATAAAGAGAAAAACATGTCATGCATGTGAACAAGGTACTTGATGTATTGAAAAAAGAGAAATTGTTTTTAAAGATGTCAAAGTGTGAGTTTGGCAAGACTTCTTTGGTGTATTTGGGACACATTGTTGCAGGAGGTGAGTTGAAGATCAACCCTTACAAAGTAGAGGTCATTTTGAATTGGCCCAAGCCCAATATAGTTAGAGAGGTAAGAAGCTCTCTTGGGGCAACACAATATTGGAGGAAATTCGTTGCTAATTTTTCTTCTATTGCAGCTCTATTACATGCATTGACGGGTGTCAAGAAAGTATTCCATTGAAGAGATGTACAAAAAAAAGAATTTGGTGCTTTAAAACAAAAGATAAGTTCAACACCGGTATTATCACTTCCGGATCTTAGATAACCATTCGAGATCCAAACTGATGCAAGTGATTATGCTATTGGAGCAATGCTCATGGAGCATGGTAATCCTATTTCATTTCCTTCTGAAATTTTTAATGGAGTCGTGACTAATTATCCCACCTATGATAAATATTTATATGCATTGGTACAAAGTGTAAATAAATGGAAGCACTATTTGATGAGGAAAGAGACCATTATCCATACCGACCATCAGCCATTGCAGTACTTACAATCACAGTTAAAGTTGTAGCAATTAAGACATTCCAGATGGATGGGTTTTCTACAACAATTTCATTTGGTTATTAGCTACAAAAAGGGAATCTACAATAAGGTAGCTGATATGATTTCCAGGCATATTTTAAATTCATCTATTATACTCAAGCACAATTCAATTAGGCATGAAAGTTATAGTGAACAATATGCATATGATAGTGCTTTTCAAGATGTGCATGAAATATTGAGTCAAAGAAACCAAAATGAAGAGTTATATTATTATGTGCAAAAGAGTTTGTTGTATCACTTGGGCAGGTTATATATACCACGGGGAGAAATAAACAATATCATAAGAGAGGCGTACACATCATTGATTGCTGGACATTTCGGTGTAGGCAAGACAATAGCGAATATCCAAAGGTATTCTTATTGGCCACACATGATTGATAGTGTATCTCATTTTATTAGAGGATGTTATTTATGTGCAACAAGTAAGCCTAGCAATAGGAAAATTGGATTGCACACTCCACTTCTGGTTCTTTCACATCCTTGGGAGAGTATCTCAATGGATTTTGTAGGTGGTCTTCATATGTCAAGGAAAGTTCATGATGATTTGTATGTTGTAGTAGATACGTTCAGCAAAATGTGTCTTTTGATTCCATGTAAGAAAAAAATTACAACTGAACAAACGCTAATATTTTCTTTCAAAATATATGGGTTCATTTTGGTCTTCCTACTTCTATTGTAAGTGATCGGGATTCCCATTTTGTTGGGAATTTTTGGTCAAAACCATGAGACCTTGATGAAACTGGATGGATAGAATCCCAACACTTTAATCTATGAAATAGATGGAAATAAGGTGGTAAAAATGACAGTCATTCATCTTCTTAGAGGCTATTGCAACAAGCATCCCAAGTTGTGGGATGAGAAATTGCATTACATTCAGCATGCAGACAACAAGGGAAAACATTCTTCCACAAACACATCGCCATTTGAGACATGTTATGGTTACTTGCCAATATCGCCTTTGGACTTCATCTTTGAGAAAGATGTCATTATAGATCATCATAGTGACATAGATAAGGCAAGAAAGTTCATTGAGAAAATTTAGTTGATAAATCACACAGTGTAAGAGCAACTTGAAAAGAGTCAAAGCAACTACAAGGCAAGGCATGAAAAACACCGTTTTGATCACAAATTCGAGGTTGGAGATGAAGTTTGGTTGTATATGAGCAAAGAAAGATTGCAAGGGGAAGGCAAAAATCTCAAGCCAATCCGTTACAGTCCATTTAAAATTATGGAAAAGATTGGTACTAATGCATTTAAACTATATTTTCCTCTTTATATGCAAATATATTATGTCGTTAACATTGAGAATTTGAGATTTTTGGAGCCTCCTTTGATTGATGATCAAGGGGAGCATGTTCAACTGCCATCAATAGATGATTTCTCGCCAGAATATCTTGATGAACTTCACCAAGATCTCATACTTGACAGAAGAATCATAACTTCAAAAAGAGGTAATGTCGAATACCTTAGAGTGGGACTCAAGGAATAAAATCTTTCAAAGGCTAAATGGATGGAGAGTGAAAGGGTGAGGGAGTTGTACCCTCACCTGTTAAACAATTGATAGTATCTTTTGGGGTCCAAAAGGCTTCTAGTGGGGAGGAATGATCAGGAGCTTAGCTAAAAAATGAAAGTGCTCAGAAATGCTTTAGACCTGAATGAACAGATAGATCTCGTCGCCAGGATTCTAGCACAACTCATTTCATCAAAATTCGAGTTCGTATGAGTGAGTTATGGTCTATTGTTTGTTTTTCCAAACAGGTAAAAATTGTGCAGAATAGTGACAGTTTCTCCTATTTCCTAAAGTTTGGAAGGCACATACATTTTATATTGCAAGGTTCATTGGTCGCATATTTATTTAAACAATGGTTGGAACTAATTGCTGAAACCATATTCGAATGGAAAAAGGGCGTAAGATATATATATATATATATATATATATATATTTCAAACAACAAACAATAACCAAAGTCTGAGAGCAAAAGAAATCCGACGGATAATCGCATCGGCAGTTTAGGAGAGGAGGACATAAGGCAACAACAAATGATTTGCGATTTCCGATTGGCGATAAGGTGGGTCCTACCAATCGCATCAAGAGTTTAAGAGCGGACGTGAATGCATTATCGGGTGGTGGATCTGTGATTTCGCGATAACGATTAGTAACGTGGTGGTAAGGTTATCTAATGTGGAGCTGCGGCACAATGCAGAGTTGTGATGTGATATATTGCATTAGGGTATTGCAATCGCAAGAAGGAGCAGGAAATCTAGAATGTTTTATACGGGGCTACGATTTGCAATCTGCAATTTGCGCTGTGATCTGTGATCTGTGATTGACTGCGTTGCGATCTGCGATAAGTTGATTAGCACTAAATGCGCTTAACCCCATTTATCACCCAGTTAATACAATATTAAACTCGTTATTTTCTCTAATTAAGAGCACATATCTTGGCGGCACCTTTGGTGGACCTGCCAAATTCGGAAAAATCTCCACATTTAGTGGAGTTAATTGGCAGATATCCAGAGTTAGTGAAGAAAAACTAGGAAAATAGGTTTTTCCATAAATTTGGTAATTTTTGACCAATTTAGGCTCAGGAATAGTCATTCTTGGTAGATTTTGATGTTTTGGAGCCATTGGAGCAGGTTGTAGAGGAAACAGGAGACTGTAAACAACATTTTTACACAATTTAATCTAATACAAAGGCCCACACTATGTAGCTGGAACAAGGAGATGTAGCCCAAGAGGGGTGAAATCCATCAAAAACTTGTGTATTTATCTCTGTTATTTGTGTTTGTTGTGTTTTATTATTTTTTTGTTAAGCATTGAGTTTCCATTTTCTTAAGTTCATGAAATACACTTAATCTCATCAAGTTTAATGAATTGTCACTCATAAACACTTGTATAAATCCTTGTATGATAAACAAACCAAAGCACTTTCATGTTAATTATAAAACTTATATTAGCACATCATTAACTAACAATCAATTTCAGATCAAGTTGGTATCAGAGCACAAGGTTGCTAAAGTTTTATTGCTTTCTTTTCTTGAGATTGTGCAAGAATGGTTTTAATAGTTGCATTTTTTTATGCTTACAAGGTTGAAGTAGCAGAGAGGAGAAGGGAATTTATTGGTTGTTAGTCCTGAGATTAGGACAAGGAGAAAGAGAGATGAGAAAACATCATCTTCACCCAAATTTTCAGTCAAAGATGAACTTGAAGCACCTCAAGTTCCATCTCTAGCAGTTGGGATTGAAGAGGTATAAATTGCACAAGAAGCTAAAGTGATTGAAGAGGTACAAGCATCATAGGTTGACCTTGAATCCTTAGCCATATTTCAGGAGTTGAAAGGACTCATGGACATTTAGAAGAAGAGGATGTTAAGAGAGACATTAAAGACATACAAAGAATGGTTAAAATCATGTTTGAGACATTCACTGCAGAAAGAGCAGGAGAAGGTTCAAAGCCTCCACATGGAGAATGATCTTCGGATGGTAATAAGGATGAAGAGAAAAGTTAGAAAGGAAGTAGAGGAAATCCACCTCCATATCCACCATCCCCATCCTCATCATCTTTATCAGCATCTTCATCTTCCACATCCACTGCAAAAACCACCCACACTCATTCAAAAATCCCAAAAGGAAAAACTCCATTACTTAAGTTGGGAATCAAGTTTGAACTTCCCATGTACAATGGTGAGGTAAATGCAGATAATTTAGATAATTGGATTTTTCAATTGGAAGTATACTGCAAAATTCAGAATCTACAAGAGGATGACATAAAGATCCAGTTACCTTCATTAAGGCTAGAAGGAGTAGCACTAGCTTGGTGGGAGGCAAATACTCAAGAGGAAATGTGAATGCATGGTAAAATATCCATTTCTTATATTGAATTCATTTCTTCCATTAAAAGACAATTTTATCCATTAGCCTCTATGCTAAAATCAATAATGAGTTGGAAAAACTTTAGGCAACTCAAAGGCCAAACTGTTGAAGAGTACACACAGGAGTTTAGAAAGAAGGCTTTGTTGTTAGGAGTTAACTTGAATTCAAAAGACACACTCTTGAAATATATTGGAGGTTTACATTCCTATTTAAAACATATTATCCTTCCGTTTAACCCAAACAACTTAGATGAAGTATGTGTGCAAGCCACACATCTTGAAGCAAGGGGAAAGAACATTCAAGAAGAGGGTAGTAAAAAGAAGCCATTCAAGGGTAAAGGAAAAGAGAAGGGAGGAAAATGGAAGGGAAAGAAGAATGCAAGCATCAAGAAAGAAGGGGAGAAAACTACATGCAAATCTTGTTCCAAAGAGGGGCATGATGAAGCCCACTGTTGGAAACTACATCCCGAACTAAGGCGAAAGAAACCAAATAACAAAGGGAAACAAAAGATGACTGCCACCACACAACAAGATCTTGGATTCAATTCAGAAGATGAGTCCAAGATTGTAGCCATGGTTAACAAAGGAAAGGAAGTCGAGTTAGATGTGGTTCCACCTTACATTTCCAGGATTATCTTGGGAAGTCCATATTTGTATGATAGGAAAGAGGTTTTTTATCGCCATGAGAACAAATATAATTTGCTTAAGGATGGGGTGGAGTATATTGTGAGAGCCCATCACAAGAAACTGAATATTTCTTTAGTTAATGCAGGGAAAATGAAGAGGCTAGTTAATGCAAGAAAAAATTTTGTGCTTCTCATGATCAACAAAAAAGATGATGTTGACTATGAATATTTTGAAGATGTGATGAAAAATTGAAATCTGATTTGTTTGATGTGGTAAGTCATAATGGAGAGATGTTTCAAGAACCAAGTGGGTTACCTCCCAAGAGGGGAATTCAACATGAGATTCAGTTTTAGTGGGATGTTCCACTTCCAAACATTGGTATGTATCGCATGCAAATTGTGGAGAGTTTGGAAATCAAGAAGAAAATTCAAGAATTTTTGAACAAATTTATCATACGCCCAACTACTTTGCCATGTGGTTCACCAATTATTTCGGTACCAAAGAAGGACAGGACTTGGGGCATGTGCATCGATTTCCGTGCACTGAATAAAGTCACGATAAAGAATCGCTACCCACTCCCATACATTTATGATTTGCTATATTAGTTGAAGTATGCAAGATATTTCACTAAGTTAGACTTGCGAAGTGGTTATCATCAAGTTAGAATAGTTGAAGAGGACATTTGGAAAACTACTTTCAAAACTAGACAAGGATTGTTTGAGTGGTTAGTTATGCCATTTGGTTTAACAAATGCTCCAACTACTTTCATGAGAGTCATGAATGATGTACTTAGACCATTTATAGATGAATTAGTCATTGTTTACTTATATGACATACATATATTCAACAAATCAAGAGAAGAACACGTCATGCATGTGAACAAAGTAATTGATGTCTTGAAAAAAGAGAAATTATTTTGAAAGATGTCGAATTGCGAGTTTGGCAAGACTTCTTTGGTTTATTTGGGACACATTATTGGAGGAAGTGAGTTGAATATCGACCCTTCCAAAGTAGAGGTCATTTTGAATTGGCCCAAGCCCAATACAATTATAGAGGTAAGAAGATTTCTTGAGGCAACAAAGTATTGGAGGAAATCCATTGCTAATTTTCCTTTAATTACAACGTTGTTACATGCATTGACAATTATCAAGAAAGTCTTCCATTGGGGATATGTACATCAAAAATAATTTGATGCTTTAAAACAAAAGATAATTTCAACACTGGTATTAGCACTTCTGAATCTTAGACAACCATTTGAGATTCAAATAGATGCAAGTGATTATGCTATGGGAGCAATGCTCATGCAGCATGGTAAGCCTATTTCATTTCATTCTGAAAATTTTAATGGAGCTGTGACTAATTATCCCACCTATGATAAAGAGTTATATGCGTTGGTACAAAGTGTAAAGAAATGGAAGCACTATTTGATGGGGAAAGAGACCATTATCCATACTGACCATTGGCCATTTCAATACTTACAATCACAGTCAAAGTTGCAGTAATCAAGATATTTCAGATGGATGGGATTTCTACAAAAATTTCATTTGGTTATTGGCTACAAAAAAGGAACCTACAATAAGGTAGCTGATATGCTTTCTAGGCCTATTGTAAATTCATCTATTATACTCAATAACAATTAAATTATGCATGAAATTTACATTGAACAATATGCATATGATAGTTATTTTCAAGATGTGTTTGAAAGCTTGAGTCAAAGAAACCAAAATGAAGAGTTATATTATCATGTGCATAATAGTTTGTTGTATCACTTGGGCAAGTTATGCATACCACAGGGAGAAAGGAAAAATATCATAAGAGAGGCGCACACATCATTGATTGCTGGACATTTTGGTGTAGGCAAGACAATAATGAATCTCCAAACGTATTTTTATTGGCCACACATGATTGATAGTGTATCTCGTTTTATTAGAGGATGTTCTTTATGTGCAACAAGTAATCCTAGCAATAGAAAAATTGGATTTTACACTCCACTTCCGGTTCCTTCACATCCTTGGGAGAGTATCTCAATGGATTTTTTAGGTGGTCTTCCTATGTTAGGGAAAGGTCGTGATTATTTGTATGTTGTAGTAGATAGGTTTAGCAAAATGTTTCTTTTTATGCCATGTAAGAAAAAAATTACAGCTGAACCAATCGTTAATCTTTTCTTCAAAATGTATGGGTTTATTTTGGTCTTCCTACTTCTATTTTAAGTGATTGGGATTCCCGATTTGTTGTGAATTTTTGGTCAAAATTATGAGACATGATGGACACAAAGTTGAAGAAGAGTACAACATTTCATCCGCAAATAAATGGTCAAACCGAGGTTGTAAATAGGATAGTTATTCATATTCTTAGAGGCTATTGCATCAAGCATCCCAAGTTGTTTGATGAACAGTTGCATTACATTCAACATGCATACAACAGGGAAAAACATTCTTCCACAAACACATCGCCATTTGAGGCATGTTATGGTTACTTGCCAAAATCACCTTTGGAATTCATCTTTGAGAAATATGTCGCAATAGATGGTCATAGTGACATAGATAAGGCAAGAAATTTCATTGACCAAATTCAGTTGATGCATCACACAGTGCAAGAGAAACTTGAAAAGAGTCAAAGCAGCTACAAGGAAAAACATGACAAACAACGTGTTGATCACAAATTCTAGGTTGGAGATGATAATTGGTTGTGTATCAGCAAAGAAATATTGCAAGGGGAAGGTAAAAATCTCAACCCAATCTGTTAAGGTCCATTTAAAATTCTGGAAAAGATTGGTACGAATGCATTTAAGCTAAATTTGCCTCCTTATATGCAAATATATTCCATCGTTAATGTTGAGAATTTGAGATTGTTTGAGCCTCCTTTGATTTATCATCAAGGAGATCATGTTTAGTTGCCATCAATAGATTATTTCTCTCCTAAATATCTTGATGAACTTCAACAAGATATCATACTTGATAGAAGAATCAGAACTTCAAAAAGAGGGAATGTTGAATACCTTAGAGTGGGACTCAAGGGAAAAAATCCTTCAAAGACTAAATGGATGGAGAGTGAAAGGGTGAGGGAGTTGTACCCTCACATGTTGAAAAATTGATAGTATATCTTGGGGTCCAAAAGGCTTCTAGTTGGGAGGAATGATTAGTTTCTCAATATTTAGCTAAAAAATGAAAGTGATCAGAAATGCTTCAGACCTAAATGACTGGATAGAGCTCGTCACTAGGATTCCAACGCAACTCGTTTCATCAAAATCTGAGTTCGTATGAGTGAGTTATGGTTTGTTGTTCGTTTTTCCAAACGGGTAAAAATTGTGCAGAACAGTGACAGTTTCTCCTATTCCTAAAGTTTGGAAGGTGAATACATTTTATATTGCAAGGTTGGTTGGTCACATATTTATTTAAACAAAGCTTGGGACTAATTGCTGAAACCATATATATCAAACAACAAATAATAACCAAAGTCTGAGAGCCAAAGCAATCCGATGGATAATCGCATCGGCAATTTAGGAGCGGAGGAAATAAGGCAACACCAAATGATTTGTGATTTCCGATTGGTGATAAGGTGGGTCCTACCAATCGCAACGAGAGTTTAAGAGCGGATGTGAATGTATTATCGGGTGGCGGATCTGCGATTTTGCGATAGTGATAAGTGATGTGGCGGTAAGGTTATCGGATGCAAAGCTGTGGTGCGATGCGATATATGGCATCGGGGTATCATAATTGCAAGGAGAAGGAAACCTAGAATGTTTTATACGGGGTTGCGATCTGCGATTGACTGCATTGCGATCTGCGATAACTTGGTTAGTGCTAAACACACTTAAACCCATTTATCACCCACTTAATCCAATATTAAACTCGCGCTTATATCTAATTAAGAGTGCTTATCTTGGTGGCACCTTTGGCGGACCCGCCAGATTCGGCGGAATCTCCACATTTAGTGGAGTTAACAGGCGGATATCCACATTTAGTGGAGAAAAACTAGAAAAATTGGTTTTTCCATAAATTTGGAAATTTTTGACCAATTTAGGCTTAGGAAGAGTTATTCTTGGTAGATTTTGATGTTTTGGAGCCATTCGAGCAAGTTGCAGAGGAAACAGGAGACTGTAAACATCATTTCTGCACAATTGAAGCTAAACCAAGGAGATGTAGCCTAGGAGGGGTGAACTCCTTCATCAAAAACTTGTGTATTTTTCTCTGTTATTTGTGCTTGTTGTGTTTTATTATGCTACTATTCAGCATTGAGTTTCCATGCTTTTAATTTCATGAAATACACTTTATCTCATCAATTTTAATGAATTGTCACTCATAAACTTGTATAAACCCTTGAATGATAAGAAAACCAAAGCACTTTCATGTTAATTCTAAAACTGATATTAGCACAATATTAACTAACATTCAATTTTAGATCACTTATATAATTGTCCATACCTATGAGGCCTCATATTCAATCCTTTGAGATTTAAAAAGGATATGTTCATAAAATAATTGAAGTTAAATAAAATTAAGAATGTAGAGTTTGTAGTGTTGGATCACTTTTACTTCATTTAGGTCCTAGTTATTGGAGGATGGGTCATTCCAAAACCTTTGGGATCATTTGGATTACCCAATAAAGAATCATTGTCACAAACTTAAACTTGGTTCATATCCATGAAGCTCGCTCTATGGTTTCTCTCCTTTTATGGTGCTTATTTGATGGGTAGGTTTAAAAGGGTTATATGCCTATATAGTTTTTCATGAATTTCCCTTCAAATTTCAAAGTTTGTATGGATTTTCCTTTAAACTAATTGCTTCTTTCTTTTGCTTAAAGTCAAGTGTGTGTTCCTCTTGAAGGAAAACCTTATGAGAAAACTAAGTGATGCTTCCCCACATTCTTGTGGATGACATCCATCATAGAAAGTTGAATGTTTATATATAACAATTTCAAGTTTACCTTGTCTAAATTATATAATTATAATATTTAGGTAGAGAAATTTAATATTTGAAGTTAAATTTAATCTCATTAAACATTATTTTATGTGTGAACTGACATAATTGACAACTAGGATCTTTAAATTACAAGTAAATCAACAGACTATAAACAATTTTAATATTGTGTTGTAGTATTCTTTTGCATATTACACTTGTCACCATACTTGTTTTCTTTTTTTATTGGACATGTAAAGAATAATATTCTCCTTTTTTTTATTATATTGCCTTTATTAATATGATGTATACACCATTTTATGTTGAAAAAAATGTAATAATTCTCTCTTTTTTTTTTTAAATAGACATATAATGGTTTTCCATTTTTATTACATTATTAATTTAATAAAAAGCAAATACTTAATTTAATATAATTTATGTAGTATATTTTACAATTATATTACTTATAAAGCACTTTTATTTTTAAGTGCCAAGATACCAAGGATAGAATCACTTATATTTTCCTTACCAAAATAGTAAGTCAACTTATCTATAAAATATTTCATTTTCAAACTAGTTATATTTTAAATAGATTAGTGTTTGATTCATTTTCAATCTATTTATATTTTAAATAGGTTATAATTTATATATGAAATTAAATTTCATGACTATTTATTATATTTTATTTATTTATTATAATAATCACAAAGTTTTTAAAAAAAAATTTAATTATTTATAATTTATTATAACAATTATTTATTTTTATTTTTAAATCTATAATATAATGATTATATATTAATTGTTTATTTATTATAATTAATTATTTTTTATTTATTGTTTTATTTTTAAATATTTATTATAATAATTTCAATAATAATTTAAAAAGTTTATTTTTGCTTTGACATTATAATTTTTACAACAAGGCTAACCATGAAAGTGAAATCTTATTTTCCTTATAAATTTCAAGGTATTGTTAATGCGAGGTTCTTATTGAGTAATATAATGTTTGATTCGTTTTCATTTATTTGAAATGATATTGTTAATGTGAGGTTCTTATTGAGTAATATAGTATTTGACTCATTTTCATTTAATTGAAATATTATATTTTAAATGAGCTGAAATTTATACGATAAAATTTCATTGTGAGGAAATTTGTTTAATTATTTTAATAATTATAAAAAGTTATTTATTATTTATTAGGTTATTTTTAAATATTTATTATAATATTTTTGTATTAACAATTAAAAGAAGCTTTTCTTTGCTTCCAGATGGTAATCTCTACTAACAAGGTCAACCAATGAAGGTGGAAGCTTGTGTGCCCCAAAAACTTGTGTGCATTGTTGATATGGAGTTTTTAACATATCAACATACATGATTGATTTAATTATATTTATTTGATATGTTAAATGATTAATAATATTAATAATTTTATTAATTTTATTAGTGAATGAAAATAAATTATGATAAAATTTTATAATTAATCATATTATTATGGGAATGTTTATAAAAATAGGTATTAATAATATTTTTTATTTGTTTAAGAATAAGTTAAAATTATATGTAATAAAATGTATGGGTTGTAGTGTAAGTGTTCAAGTTAAATTGTTAGTTTTTAAATGCTAAATGCAAAAAATGGAAGAAAAGTCATAAAAAAAAGAAGCTTCAAAATATTTAAAAAGTTTGAAAATCTAAAAATAATATATAATATTTAATAAAATAATATAGTTACAATAAAATTTATGGCAGCTACAAATGAATACATCAAGCACATTACAATTTCAAATCACATACAAATGGCATAAATCAACAAACATAACATTGATAAAATCACTCTCACATACATATGCAATATCAAATACAAGCAATATAAACACAACAAAGATAAGCATTACAAATTCATACACAAGTTCAAATCAATATACATAACCAAACATTGACAAAACACTTCATAAAATTCAAATTCAAACCCCTCTCTCTCTCTCTCTCTCTCTCTCTCTCTCTCTCTATATATATATATATATTCAAATTTACACAACAAAATTCATTACAATCACAATCACAATTCAATTCAACAAACACACATTACAAATTCAAATTTCATATCCAATTTCAAATCACATACAAATATTCATACAACCACTCTGCCATAAACATACAAAATACAAATTCAAATAAGCTAACACACAACATACATTTCAATTCAACATATAGAATCACAAATCACTAATAGACATACAATTTCAAATAAATAAATACATATTATACTGCTCAGAATTTTATCAATAATATATATCACCTTATTTAACCATATAAACATATAAAATAATACACCAATTAAAAAAATAAAAATAAAAAACTTGAAAAATCAATGAAAAATAAAAAATGAAAATAATATGAATTGATTGGTTTATTAAAGAAATATTTAGTGTTTTTCTGTGTGAAATTGTATAATTTGTATGTATGAATTTTTTTTTAAAAGTTTTAAAATGTAATTATGTGTTGTATTATTATATGAACTAAGGATAATTGAAGTGTAAAACTACATACTTTAAATATGAATGTTACAAAGTAAATGGGGATATTGTGATATGTACTAGTCCAAGGAAAAATAATCAACCCACAAAAAAATCTACACTTAGGAAAAATAATCAACTCACAAAAAAATCTACACTTAGGAAAAATAATCAACTCACAAAAAAATCTACACTACTCTAAGAAGAAGGGGCCCCATCTTCCTCCAGCATTTGGAAAGAGTTTTAACTCCTTCCATAAAAAAATAACTTTATTAATGATTGTGTATGTACATAATTTTTTCACAATATTGAAAAAAGAAGAGAGAAGTTATTTACATTGAACAAAACTATAATAAGAATGAAAAGCCATTAGTGTGAATAAATCTGCACAATACAACATATACATATTGCTTTTAGTAGAACAATCATAAAAAGCTATTTCTGTAAATAATTCTGCACTACAATATATAAATATTACTAAAAACATATATAAAAGAATGGAATATTTTTAATGAAATATAATGAAAATTTTGTATTTCATTTTTTATATTATATATTCAAATAATAAAAATAGATTTTACCTGAAATTAACATACTCTTATTTATGAGTAATTTTGGTAAGCAAATCTGCAATTAAAAAAAAATTAAAAAAATTGTTAATAAAATATGACATAAATTTCTTTTTCGACATAAAAATGATAAATATAATTATAAATTTATATAAAAATATATGTTATAAATTATATTTCTAGATATATATTTGATTATTTTAATAATATAATTAATATGTTTTCTATTAAAAAAATTGAAAATCAACGCTCGCTTTGACCATCTGTCCTGAAAGGCAGATAACGATTTCATATATATATACACGGATTTAGATGGGTCGTTGAATTGGATGAAGAGGTCTGTAAGTGAAAGAGCTGATATGATAGAAGATGCCTGTGTAGGAGTTTGAGTTTAATTAATTGAAGAATGCGATGATGAAAAAGCTCTGTAATACAAGAAAGTTGAAATAGGGTTAAAGTAGAAAAATGGGTTTAAATCAATAAACAACAACACAGAGGAGACCACATATATTATAACATGATTTAAACAAACACAACAAAAGTCACTTATATTATAGTTATAAGTGGCCATTTGATTCATCGGAAAATCTCGTTCCATTAAGCACATGATTACCCAAATTGATACCTCTGTTAATCCCATAGTGCGCTAACCTCAATCAATAATTCATGAATTAATTTGGGAGTGTAAAGTAAAGCCAATCTCGATCCTGGAAAAAAGGAGTTGGGTATAACAATATAACACCATAAGCAGCAGGGTATACAAAGAGGCAGAGCAAGGTATACCAGAAAATCATGGGCAACAGAGTATTATTAAAAAAAGAAGAAGTAAGGTATGACAGATTATACCAAAAATGCGGCCATACAGAAGGCAAGGTATACCAAAAATAAGGAGAAGTTCTACCAAAAAAATTGTTATTCTTAGCAATGAGATTTCATTTCTTCAGCGTTGAACAACAACTCAATGACCTGTTTCTTTCATACATTTTTCACCAACATCAGTGACCTATTTCTTTCTTTCACTCAGAAATTTCTGGTGTAAATGGCCAAATAATTTACAATTTAGCAAAAAGAAAGGGCAATGAAATAGAATTGCTTCCGACATGACAATGGAGCAGAAATATCAGAATTAAATCGAATTCCATTCAAAATACAGTGTTATCAGATAGAATTGCTTATGACAACATAGTAATGGAATTCGATTCATACCAAACTGAAAGATCATTGATCCCCGTGAAATAAATGAATGAAAATTAAATCTATTAAAAGTGGTGAACACATTGAGGAGGCAGAGCTTTAAATTCAAAAAAATCATGGGTGCAACCGTGTTTAAAGTTAAACTAATCAACAGGGAGATGCAGGGCATATATATATATACCTGGATTTGAGATTCGTAGTAATTATTCCATTTCTTTATTGAGGTAGCGTTCCAACAACGACAACATCAATCGCCTGCTTCCTTCATTCGTTTCTCAGCAATGTTAGCGACCTGTTTACTTCACTCATTTCTGGTTTAAAATGGCTAAATAATTTACAATCTAAAAAAATATTACAGGGCAATGAAATAGAATTGACAAGAGAGCATATATTAGCAGAAATATCAAAATTAAATTAAATGGGAGTTGATGCATGGTACCATGCTGAAAGAAAGATCATTGATCTCCCTGACCCCAAAAATTGTAAACAGCTCTCATAGAAATCTGCCTTTTTTCTTGCCTTTGCCTCCAATCTGTTTCACTTTAGCCTCCTCCTCCTCTATCTACACAGACCTGGAATCAAACTCAACCTAGACAGAGACCCACGGACTCAGACAGAGACAACCAAGCACCATACTCAGACTGGACTCAGACAGACAGAGACAACCAAGCACCATACTCAGACAGGAGTCAGACAGACAGAGACAATCAAGCAGCACACAAAGATGCCAATCTGAACATAGACAGAGGAGGAGGAAAATGCTGAGAATTGATCAGATTTTGATATATATAGCCATTCCCCATATTCCTTCAACGGCTATATATTTCCCGCGCCTACATTCTCTGGAACCCTACACTACACAGGATGTATATATTTCTGGAACCTACCTACCTCCTCTCCTCTGAACTATCCACCGGAAACATATTTCTGGCTTTTACCTCCTCTGGAATCATCCACCGATTATGGATAGAAACGGATCCTGTTGTATATTCAAATTTTCAAATTCACCATCTTCCTTCAACGGCTATATATTTCCCTGGCCTACCTCCTCTCGAACCCTACACAGGATGTATATATTTCTTTCACCCACCTCCTCTCCTCTGAACTATTGGGATAGAAACGTAGATTCCAGCTTATCCTGCTTTTTTATTTTTGGAAAAAGGTGTGGTTGATTCATTTTTATCCTTTTGCGTACGTTTGTTTTTTTCGGGGGCTGGCTTTTCTTGGTTGTAAAGGAAATGAATAACGCACATTTTCTACCACAATAAGTTGGTTTCCATTTTCCATTCTGGCTTTTTCGGTTTCCATTCATTTTTTTGTTAGATTTTATTGATTTGCATGTTAATTTAAAATTTCATTTTTTTTTTTCTAAGATGTTTATGTTTGAAGCCAGCCATGCCCAGGCTCTTAAGGGGAAATGGTTGGTGATTGTCTTTTATTTTATATATAATAGTTACCATATTTTAATATTATTTTTTATTTTTAATTGTTAAATTATATATATATATATATATATATATATATATATATAAAATAAATTTGTGAAATATTTTTTAATAAGCTAAAAAAAAATACAAGTGTAATTGTATATTATATGGGGTAACAAATATTTTCAATGAAATAAAGAGTTTTTGATTTCGATAAAAACTAGATATAAATTAAATGACTGGCAAATTCCCCAAAAAGACAATTTTGTTATTTAGTTAGACTACAAAAACACTGATATACCCTTAATTACTTTTGTGTAGGTGGTAGTTGAATTTTCAAAATCACATGGCATAATATAGACAACTGTATCAACTCGAGTCACTTGATACCACTAACTTATTTAACAAAAAAAAATGGTTTTATCTCAAGAATTTATGGCAACATGTATTATCTTATTGAAAACCCTTGGAAGTATAAAAAATTATTACATCTTGATTTGACTTGAAGTCAATAGAACCACTTGCATAAATTGCACATGTATTCTTTTTTCCTTCACACGTCTTCTTCTTCTCAATTTTTGCTTGATTGGTTGGTTAGTGCCTTACTATTCTGCCAAAATATAAGGGTTTAATAATTAGTGTTTAAGTACTTGATTTCTATGAATTGTTTCTTCTATTTGTGTATAATCCATTCACAAGTTGTGCATTTATATTTCTCTTTCGGCTTCATTACGAACCCATATGTTTGAGTTGTAAAGACTATGAATATAACTACCAAATGATATCTCGAATGATTTTTTGGTAACTTTGACAATTTTGAGATTAGTATTGAATGTTTAAAACTTGATGAGTCTGTATTTCTTAAAATCATCTAAATTCATCAAACATTGCCAAGAAACAATATTTTCTAGCTATATTCCCTTGAAGATTTGAGCCCATGTCGATGCCTTGTCTCAAACCCTAAGCCACATCCTAAAAAATCATAGTCTCGAATCTTTTGATTGGTTGGATAAACTATAAATTTTGGAGGCCACCTGCTCAGTTTTACGAATCCTTTTGGGTTTGGTCACTTGTTAACTTTAGCAAGCAGTAACTAGAGTATTTCTTTAGTATCATGGTGCTTTTTAAACATTTTAATATGTTTGAAATAGCTCAGATTATTAGGATATTTTTTTAGAATATTCTTTAATCACTTTCCATGTATATTTTGTAGTCATCAATATTAAGGATTTGATCTCAATATCTTTTGGTATTCTGTAGGCTTCCAAATCTTTCTTTTGGATTTACCTTGAAACCTGCTAATGGAAATGATTTTTAATTGTAGTTTTAGAAATAAAGAAGGAAAAGTTGTCCTAATTGTTTTAATTCTTTTTATTGCAAAATCTATTGACTTTATCATACCATTTTTGGTATAGGTTAGGTTTGTTTTGTATCATATTTGTCAATATGGAGATATTTGTGAGGACACTCAACATAAAAATGAAATATTTAGTGAAGAAGTTGAGTAAAGAGATTATAACTCTGGAGGGAGAGAGTTTTAACACAATTGACAATGTGAAACCCAAATTCAACACAAGGAAATAAGTCCTTTTGACTAGCAAATACTGACATTTTCCAGAACTTATTTGAAGGTTGGATAATCCCTCACTGATTAAAATGTGCAAAAGGGATATATGCTTCATCCATTTCTTTCTCTAAGAGGTAGAATGAAAATATTTCTTAATAATTTGACTGGAAAAAACCATTACTCTTGAGGTGGAGAGTTCAGAGATCATTGATAATGTTAAGGAAAAGATACAAGATAGTTATAATTAGGGCTTACCTACTAAACATCAATGGTTAACATATGCTAGCAAGCAACTAGAGGATTGTCTCACCTTCATTGATTAAATATACTAGAAGGAATTAAATCCAATTATTTTTTCATTTGAGATGTGTAATGAAGATATCAAAAATCATAATTAAATATAATTTCTTTTCTATTTGAGAGGTGAAATGCATATCTCAAAAATCTAGCTAGGAAGAAAATCATTTTTTAGGTTGATAGCTTAATTACTATCATTAATGTCAAGGCTAAAATTGAAGACAAGGAATTCCTTCAAATCATCAAATATTTATTTTTGTAGAAATAACTTTGAAGATGATAATTTTGTAGTTTATTATAGATTATAATTGCATGTTTGTGATTTAAATTGAATTGAATTGCATCAAGAGGATTAGGACCGTGTCTTGTGATTTAGACTGCAATTTCATGAGAAGATGCAATTATATTAATCATAATTTCTACATGTTATCATAGCAAGATTCACATTAGAGTAGGAATTTCGAATTTGTTTCTTAGGAGAATCGAATTTGTAGTCCAGTGTAGCAGGATCTCTACAGAGTTGGGAAGATGACCTTCAATGGATTGAGGCTAGAGTATGCCTTGGAAGGTAGTGATAATTTCATCACATGGAGGCGGTATTGGATGAAAATGGATTGCTAGAATACATCAAGATAAATGTTGCAAAACCACAGGCATTTGATGCCCAGAACCTTGCTCAGTGGAAGAAATATGTAGCCAAGGTAAGGAGAATAATCTTGGAGGTATTACGGGATCACATTGTCTCAAATATCCATGGGAAAGAAAATTCGTTTGCAATGTGGAAAGCACTGACAGAATTGTTTAAAAATAGTAGTGACCATAGGAAGTTGGCGCTCAAGGATAAACTTTGAAATATCATGATGCAGAAGAATGACACTATTCCACAATATCTGACCAGGTTCACACAAGTTCGTGATGAACTTGGAGGGGTTGGTGTTAATGTTGCATAAGATGAATTGGTAAGTCTAGCCTTTCTAGGCCTTCAGAATCATACACCGATAACTACACATGGAAATGTAAGGAGTTAAATTTTTTCATACAAGTTACTCATGGGTAACTATCCATTCACTACTAAATATTCCTTACTCATCATTACATAGAATGTTTACTAGTTCATAGTGTAACTTTAGAATAAGAATAGTAAGCTCCTTAACCATTAACAACCTCCATTACAATACATTAACATAATACTATATGATGTAACCTTCCACTCATTTCATTATTCATGTAGTCATCACATACTTGGCATTATGAACATCATAACAAGAAAGGAATCAACATCATCATCTTGACACAATAATCAATCACATCATTGAACACCAATATACCCTGGAAACCCCGTAGGGTGAAAACCAACAAATGTTTAATTTTATTATTAAACGCTCGTGAGGGTGATCAGCCCTCACTCAATGGCTTATAAGGGAGACCATCCCTTAACCATCGTTTATAAATCTTACAAGGAAATATACAAATATCTAGCTTAAAGCCATTACAATAAATATGATAACATTTACCCACTAATCTTCATATCTTCATATCTTGGTGGCATGGATGCCCTACAATGGACCATCGTACATTGGATCATCCTGCAGCTCACCAACTCGCGCTTATTTGCATGAACCATAATCATTTACCTGCCACCAAGTTAAGCATACTATCTCCTTTATACATGTCACCATCATTCCTTGTCATTGATGTCATCTACGAGATAGAGAATAAATGACCGGAAAAATCTGCAAAAGACAATTTTGTTATTTAGTTAGACTACAAAAACACTGATATACCCTTAATTACTTTTGTGTAGGTGGTAGTTGAATTTTCAAAATCACATGGCTATGTGGATAAATCGTATCAACTCGAGTCAATTTTTGTACCATACCTTGAATTTTTTTACCATGCCCTATTTCCATATTAATTTTTTTTTATTTACCACTAACTTATTTAACAAAAAAAAATGGTTTTATCTCAAGAATTTATGGCAACATGTATTTTTTTATAGAAAAACCTTGGAAGTCTAAAAAATTATGACAACTCGATTTGTCTTTGAGAATTCAAGTCAATATAATCACATGTATGAATTGCACATGTGTACTTTTTTCCTTCACATGCTTGGTTGGTTAATGCCTTATTAATCTATCAAAATATAATCGCTTAATAATTTAGTGTTTAACCACTTGATTTCTATGAGTTGTTTATTCAATTTGTGTATAATCCATTCACAAGTTGTGCATTTATATTTCTCTTTTGGGTTCATTACCAACTCATCAATTTAAGCTATAAGGACTATGAATATAACTATCAGATTTCTTGTTCGACATTTGATATCTCAAATGAATTTTTTGTTAAACTTGAGAATTTTGAGATTAATATTGAATGTTTAAAAACTTATGAGTTTATATTTTTGAAAATCATCTAGAGTCATCAAGCATTGCCAAGAAACAATATTCTCTAGCTATATTCCAATGAATATTTGAACCGTCATTTGCATGGTGATGCCTTGTCTCAAACCCTAAGCCCCATCCTAAAAAAGCATAGTCTCAATTCTCTTGTTTGGTTGGATAAACTATAAATTTTGGAGGCCATCTACTTAGGTTTACACATTGGTAATCCTGTCCTTTTGGGTTTGGTCACTTGTTAATTTTAGAAAGCAGTAACTAGAGTATTTCTTTAGTATCATGGTGCTTTTTAAACATTTTAATATGTTTGAAATAGCTCAGATTATTAGGATATTTTTTTAGAATATTCTTTAATCACTTTCCATGTATATTTTGTAGTCATCAATATTAAGGATTTGATCTCAATATCTTTTGGTATTCTGTAGGCTTCCAAATCTTTCTTTTGGATTTACCTTGAAACCTGCTAATGGAAATGATTTTTAATTGTAGTTTTAGAAATAAAGAAGGAAAAGTTGTCCTAATTGTTTTAATTCTTTTTATTGCAAAATCTATTGACTTTATCATACCATTTTTGGTATAGGTTAGGTTTGTTTTGTATCATATTTGTCAATATGGAGATATTTGTGAGGACACTCAACATAAAAATGAAATATTTAGTGAAGAAGTTGAGTAAAGAGATTATAACTCTGGAGGGAGAGAGTTTTAACACAATTGACAATGTGAAACCCAAATTCAACACAAGGAAATAAGTCCTTTTGACTAGCAAATACTGACATTTTCCAGAACTTATTTGAAGGTTGGATAATCCCTCACTGATTAAAATGTGCAAAAGGGATATATGCTTCATCCATTTCTTTCTCTAAGAGGTAGAATGAAAATATTTCTTAATAATTTGACTGGAAAAAACCATTACTCTTGAGGTGGAGAGTTCAGAGATCATTGATAATGTTAAGGAAAAGATACAAGATAGTTATAATTAGGGCTTACCTACTAAACATCAATGGTTAACATATGCTAGCAAGCAACTAGAGGATTGTCTCACCTTCATTGATTAAATATACTAGAAGGAATTAAATCCAATTATTTTTTCATTTGAGATGTGTAATGAAGATATCAAAAATCATAATTAAATATAATTTCTTTTCTATTTGAGAGGTGAAATGCATATCTCAAAAATCTAGCTAGGAAGAAAATCATTTTTTAGGTTGATAGCTTAATTACTATCATTAATGTCAAGGCTAAAATTGAAGACAAGGAATTCCTTCAAATCATCAAATGTTTATTTTTTCTAGAAATAACTTTGAAGATGATAATTTTGTAGTTTATTATAGATTATCATTGCATGTTTGTGATTTATGTTCTAAATTGAATTGAATTCTGTAGACCAGTAGAGTAGGACTGTGTCTTGTGATTTAGATCAAAATGTCATGAGAAGATGCAATTATACACCATAATTTCTACATGTTATCATAGCAGGATTCACATTAGAGTAGGAATTTCAAAGTTGTTTCTCAGGAGGCTCGAATTTGTAGTTTAGTGCAGCAAGATCTCTTCATATTTGAGAAGATGACCTTTAAGGGACTGAGGCTAGAGTATGACTTGGAAGGAAACTCTAACTTCCTCGCATGGAAGGATCACATGGAGGTGGTATTGGAAGACAATGGATTGCTAGAATACATCAAGAGAGATGTTGCCAAACCAAAATCATATGATTCCAAAAACCTTGCTCAATTGAAGAAAGATGTATCAAAGGCGAGGAGAGTCATATTAGAGGGTGTATGGGATCACAATGTCTCAAATATCCATGGGAAAGAAATTTTTTTCATAATGTGGAAAGCATTAACTAAATTGTTCGAGAATAATAATGACCACAAGAAGTTGGCGCTTAAGGATAAACTTCGAAATATCAAAATGCAAAAGAATGACACTATTCCACAGTATCTGAGCAGGTTCACACAATTCCATTATGAACTTCGTGTGGGTGGTGTTAATGTTGCATAAGATGATTTGGTAAGCCTAGCCCTTCTAGGCCTTCCCAAGAGTTGGCGATTCAATGGACGAGAGGGAGAAACTAAATAATTGGGAATACTTATGGTATGATTTGGTATATGAGGAAATAAGACATAATACCAGAGATGGGAATTCATCTAAGGGCAAGGATGATGAAAATTTTGCATTGGATGGAAATGGAAAGAACCTAAAAGGGAATAAATCTCAATCCAAACCATAATCCCGCCAAGGGGGCAAGAAGAAATATTTGTAAAAAATTAGATGATTCCATTGTCATGAATTCAGGAAATATGACACGAAGTGTCCACACAAAAAGGCGAGCAAGAATCCCTCAGGAGGAGTAATAAGTGAAGCTTTGGATTCACAATTCAAGCTTGACTTTACCCTTATCACATGAATAGCCAACATAGTGATGGGGAGCGTGTGGTACTTGGACTGAGGTCCATCGTTCCACATGAAAGGTTGTAGATAGTTTTTCAATGACCTAGAGGAAAAATATTTGCATATTCACATCGAGTTGGGGGACGACGGAAGGTACACCGCGACCGGGGTTGGTACTATCACCCTTTAGTGGGAGTTGGGATCCCCTCTCAGGCTCAAGGATGTCATGTTCATTTCAGACCTAAAGAAAAATATCATCTCTATTACAGTTTTGGAAGACTGTGATTATGACGGGATCTTCAACAAAGGAAAATAATTCCTTAAACACATAGCCACAGAACAAGTGAAGCAGATCGGGGTTTATGTGAATAACATGTATAAGCTATAAGTGGAGGATTGTGTTGCATTATCACTAAGGTGGAGAAGGTGCAGAGTTGTGATGTCAATAAAATTTGGAACATAAGACTTTTCCATTTGTATGATAGTTCCTTGAAGATTATGTAAAAAATAACCACTGGCCTCCCTAAAGGAGAAGTTGAGCAACATGATGTATGCAAAGGATGTACCTTGGGGAAGTATACAAAATGCAAATTCTATGATCGAGACAACAAAGAACATGTAGTCTTGGAAAGGATCCAATATGATGTTGTGGACCTTTCTCGACAACCTCCACTGTCGGACACAAATATTTTGTCATTTTTATTGATGACTTCTCACGGAAGTGTTGGATATTCTTCATGGGGAAGAAAGCTGAGTCATTATAAAATTTCGTGGAATTCAAGGCACTGTTTGAGGAAGAAACAAGAAAGAAGGTGATGGATCTTAGGATCGATAAAGGAGGTGAGTACGTTTCGAATGAATTCAAAACACTTAGCCAATTCGATGCTTGCAAGAAACTTAGTGTAGAAAATAATTCTTCCTCAACAAGCCACTCTTATCCTTCACTTTCAAAACCTCCATTTTTCCTTTTTCAACATCCAAAAAATATATTTATCCACTTCCATAATTTGTACACAATGTAGATTATAGGATACCTCATCCACAACTTGATTGTACCACCCACCCTGCATATTTCATTTTCACATCTGTCATTTTTCATCTTGTATTAATTAGATTGTGTAATGATCCTTTTTAAAACCCCAAGTTTTGTAATTGTAATTCATACTTATAATTATGGATATGGTAGTATGGATATCTTAATAGACATTATTTTATGTAATGTACATTTTATTTAATGTATTGCTAAAAGTCAAAGAAGAGAGTACCCAACACAAATCTTAATATCTGAGAGGAAATTGTGAAGAGGAATGGGAAATTTCCTATCCTACCTTGAATTAAATATTTAGTTTTCAAATTTTGCAGTTGAACTACCCAACTACCAACAATTATGGAAAGGAATTGGGAAGTGGTGTTGAACTTATCCAGAGGTATTGGGTGCATACCCATTGTAGAGACATTTGAAGTAACCATGCATCACAAGAGAGGGACCTGCTGTACGGTACAACAACCCTCCCCATTTCAAATTTTTAGAATAAATTTCATTTAGAAATAGGTCCCCTTTCTTTTTAGATAGGAATAAAAGACTTAGAGGAAATCCGGTAATTTTGAATAAAAAAAATAAAGTTTCATTGTTAGAAAGACATATATTGCATATCTTCAATAGCAAGTGTATATAAACAAATGCAACATTGAAAAATTTCTGATCCGATGAGATATAAAGACTTTAACACATTAACATAGTACATGAAAGTATTCAATTGGAATAAAGTCCGATGTGATACAGTAATCGCAATCGCAAATCACAGATATCCTTAAGTTGTATATTTGTTTTTGAAAAACTCTGATGCGATTAAATCAATCGCAATCACAAATCCCAAAAGTTTTGAGTTTTCACGTTTGTTTTATAACACTTCGATGCGATGTGATTGATCGTAATCACATTTCGGAAAAGTGATGAAATATGCGCTTGTTTTATAAACTCTGATGCGATGGGCCCCATCGCAAATCATAAATCACAAAACGAAAATGCAAACTCGTCATTCGGTCGATTGCAAAACTTTGATGCGATGCGATTGATCGCAATCGCATTTCAGAGGAGCAATGTCATATGTGCTTATCATATAAACTCTGATGCGATTGAATCAATCACAATCACAATCACAATCACAAATCAGTTAATATCATTCGCGACTCATTTCTCTTTGAAAATAACCGATGCGATATACTATCATCGCAATCAGAAATCGACGGAGATCATGATATATTATTTGTTGTCCCTTTTGGAAATTCCCGATGCGATTAATGCTTAATATTTATATTTTACATTGCGCATATATGATTTATTCATCGCAATCACAAAATTCAAAAGGAAATTCTTTATTATCATTCCAAAAAACCACCGATCTCCAATTGTACGTTTTCTATTAAATAGAAAATCAAACGATTAATGATAATCTATTTTATTTTGAATGCATGAGTGTGAATCTTTAGAGGGAATTTAAGTTTTGATATGGATTTAATAAATGGAAATAAATGAATATATCTTTCATATAGTTGTTCTCTTTATTCTCTTTTTACTGCGTCTGAAAGTTTTTTCTCCATTGCAGAACCATAATCCTTTCATTCGCTGAGCAAGAGAAATGTTTCCAGACAACAAAATGTCTAAGAGATCTAGGAAAGCAAAGGCTGTTGTTGCTCCAAAGACCCCTATTTTCACCATGGTACCAAAAGAAAAACCAGCAAAGCTCAAGCTGGTTACAAACACACCGTGCCAAGGTCTTGGAAAACTCTCTTGGGAAGAGGTATAAAAACTGATTGAAAGGGAAAAACCTAAGGTCACTGTGGCAAATTCAATAGTTCCTGATGAAGACGACTCAGAGTCCGATTCAGAAAATTCTCTTCAAGCACTTGCGAATTCATTCCTGCACCGAATTGCAGCTCAGGCAAACATTTTCCCTTATTATGATGTAATCCAGTGGGTGATAGATAATGTCACCATCCAGAACAGGACGATTGTTTCAGCTACTGGGACAACATTTGGGTCATTTAAAGCAGAGGACATTAAAGCAATGTACCACCTTCCAGACCCGCAGAAAATCTACAACAAAGCCTTTATCAAGGAATTTGCTGCAAATAATGAAAATCAATATGAGCCAATCAGAGAGTGGAGAAGAGGTCCAGAGAAGCACAAAAACGAGGCATCAGGTATGTACTTTGTGGAGTCCCTTTCGCCTCCATACTGTTATGCTGCCACAATGATGTGTAGGCTATTTGGAAATGATAATTCAACTAGGTTTTCTATACGAATGGTACCTTTAATCCATTCTACTGTAAATTCTGAAATCATGGACTTGGCTGTCATTCTTTCAGATAAGATAGCCAATAGAATTCTCTAGTATAGAAAGGACAAGGACACAGGAAACAAAACCCCATTTTACTTTTGTGCCTATATTCTAGATGCTCTATGTTTCAACTCTGAATTTCCCATGTTAGGATGGAAATGGACCCCCAAAGATCCTGCTCCTATTCATATATATCATAAATTATTGTGGAAAGTTCATTTTAAAAAACATGTTTATAGAATTTTTCACGGTTTCCTCATCCTTGATTATCAAACCATTTTTAACCGATTCCCTCCCAGGCTTTCTGAAAAAGCTAAAATTGATATATCCTTGATTTGGGATTGGTTCAGAGAAGAAATTTTTACCTATATCAGAGTCTTCGGAAGCATTGTAGAGCCCTATATTTTGCCTCTGTATGTTCCCGATAAACTGTTAGCACAATAGATTTCCTATCAGTTAACAGTAGAAGGCATGTCCAGGTCTTTGAAGAATAATAAAAAGTTGATGTGGCCTACTTTTCCCTTCCATTGTGGAGATTTTACTCTTAATAAATTCACACATGCTAAGAAGGAGGTTATCAAAATAAGATATATTAAGCTCTCAACAGTCCCGGGAAGACAATATGACCCAAAGAAGGTGGCTTTTGATTTCACCACTTCAGTTTCAATCGCTCGATTTGAGCATGAACCAGATGAATTCGATGATTTGTTTACATCTGCTGATAATTTGTCCCTAGTCTATAACTTAGCCAAGTATAAATTTCAGACTGAAGAGATGAATAAATTCATGTTATTTAGAAGCCAGAGACTGCTCAAAGCTCCTCTAGATCAATTACGAATTCCTGTGCAAGAATCTAAAACACAGAAAAAGGAAAAAGAGGATGCATCTGGAAAAGCAGCTAAAGAAACATCTACCAGCAGGGCCAATGTATAGACACAGAAGGAATTCATAGGAACTAAGCCTGTTGTGCAGAAAGAAAACACTAGTGGCAAACCCAATGTGCAAAAAGAGAATACTAATGGTAAACCCAATGTACATATTGATCAGCAATCTACAGCTCAGACAGAAAAGAAAAGCACAGGTACTGAGACCAATGTGCATACTGAGAAAGGAGACACAAGCAGTAAGCCTATTGTACAAGCAGTAAAAGGAGATGTGAGCAATAATCCAGATTCTAAACTTGGAAGAGAAGAAACTGCTGAAAAAGTAGTGGAATCTGCTAAACTTATAGTTTCTTCCCATTTGCTGAGCCAATATGAGCAATTTTCCCAGCAATAGGACAACAAAATAATCCCCAAGTTAATGTTCTGGAAGATCAAGATATGGAAGTTATTCTTGGACATCCTATTAGTGAAATTATGCTGAAAGTAGAAGATATTCCTCCTCTAGATGTCTTTTATAGTCCTAAGCATAGGGATTTTGTTAGAAAGCAGAGGAAGAGGAGAAGAACTGACCAGGATCCACTTTCAACATCACAAGTGGAATTTATGAATATTGTTTATAAAAATGCTGAGGTGAATCCATCAGAGGATCTCACCAAATTATCTCAATACACACGTGCCTATAGTGCTACAACTATAGACAAAGCTTTTGAAGTCTCCCAGTTGATGAAACAAAGAGACTTACAGATAGCTATGCTGGAAGAACAAGCCACAGAGAATCAGCAAAAGCTTGTTCAGTTAGAAAAATAATTGCAAGATGAGGAGCTCAGATCTAAACAGCTAGAAGAGTAGCTTAGCATTGAAAAGAAGAAGATTGATGAACAAGCCTTGAAAAAACAACAGAAATTGAGTCAAGAGGTAGAAAAGTTACAAAATCTTCTGCAAAATGAGAAAAATGAAAAGATTGAACAAGAGAAAATATTCCAATCATCATTGGACAAGTTCAAGGATTACCCTAAATTAGATCAATTCAAAACCAAAGCTCTTGAAACAAACAAATTGCTATCTCAGCAGTTAAATGATTTTTTTCTAAAGTTAGCACAAGCTGAGCCCTTGTGCGAAATAACATCATCTTTGATAGATGAAGCAGTCACTCTCAGGAAAGAAATTGATGATGCTGATGATAAAATTTCTGAATTCCTTTCATGGCAGGATACAGAGCAGGGAAGAAAAGCTAATCTTCCCAGAATTGAAGAGAGACACAAGGAGATTTTATTTGCGGAATGGGAACATCAGATGATGAAATCAGAAAGAGCCATATCAAGAGCTAAAAGTATGATGAATAATATAACACAATTGGTTAATGAAAGCTTGTATGCCGCTAATTTGATCTCAGATTGTATCCCAGGAAAATTACCAAAAGTAAAAGAAGTTGATTCCAGGTGGAAAGAAGAGATAATCAATAAGAATCAACAGATTAGCAAACTGCAAGCAATTTCATGGGATATCATGTGGACTTATCTAATCAAGCCACATAGTCAACAAATGGCCATCAAATTCCTTTCAAATGCTATTAATTGTATCATTCCTGAGTTCTCTGATGCTACGTATACTGGGCAGTTACATTAAAAAATGAGTAATCCAACGAAAGTTAAAGAAATGCTCAAAATTTTCCATCTGGGCACATTAAACACAGGAGATAATCAATGAATCGGTTTTACTTCAATATCACAATTCTATTTACAGATTTCTGATGAGATAGATTGTGGGAATAGTTTTAGTTGTTTTGTTTTATTAAGTACCTATTTAAACCCCTTTCATGCATTTAGAAAGGGGTCTTGAATTTGGAATATTTTGACTTGGATGTTACATTTTTGTACTCCATTGACTCTTATATTTTTATAAAGGATCACATCTAGTGGTTCTATGGAAAATTGTCTTTAAGAATTGCATTTCTGTATCTTGGAGTCTATTTTACATTGAAGTGCTAGATTTGGATATTGCATTGCATCGAGAAAAGTATCAATATGGATATGGTATTTCTATCTATTCACTACTAATTTTCTTATGTTATGATATATTCTCTTTAAAAATTGCTATCATTTATATGTACGTGTTTTATAATATTTCTTTATACATATCATTTCTGAGTGTGTAGAAATATTCATCTCTTACAATATATACAAATGATATATAAAATGATGAATGCAATGTGTTATTATAACTCTGTTTAATTTCTTAAATAGAGTTATCATTATTTGATACTGCATATTTCAATTAAATTATAATACATTTTCATGGTTATTGATTTGATTGAAACAATCTTTAAAGTTGTATTCATATTTGATACCCGGGTTAGTTTTAGAATTATTTATCAGTTATAGATTAAATTAGATAGATTGTTTAAGTTATTTTAGTCCCATTTTCCATTTATCCAATCATTCCATCACCAACCCATTTAATTTATTAGGAAACTGGTCCTATCAATCCATTCGGAGCCACCACACCAAACGGAAAAGGAGTTGTCTTAAGGTCTCGACCGGGTGGTTTTCCCCCAATGTTTGAAGCAACGATTTTTGAGGCTTCAACATTTTTGGCGCTAGAAGGAGGGCTTAAGCTATGAATGGTAGATAAATCCAAATCTATAGGCCATTCTAAGAGCGACTCACCCTCATCACCTTCTTCAATTTATTCTACATCTCAAATCACCAGGGAAGAAATTGATAGAAATATTGAAACACCCACTACCAAAGTCTCGAAACAATCAGACAATCAACCTCCTGAGTCTCTTGAAATTGAAGCTTTAGTTCATAAACTTCAAGGGTTCTCATTATCATTAGAAGAGTCTGAAATATTTGAAGGTAGTGTTACCTCACAATTTGTTTCTTCCAGACCTCTCACTAGGTCACAGAGTGAAAAACTTGGTATTCCTCCAAAGGAATTTCCTTTACCTAGTAGAGTTAGAACAAGAAGAACCCCATCGGAATCAGAGAGTGATATTAGTTCTTCATCGCAAATTCAATCATCTGTTTCCCAAGCACCATCTCAGAAAACTGCAGTTGTCTCATCATCATCAGCTGCCCAAACATCATCTGCTCAAACAACATCTGTCTCTTCTAGTTCTTCAATCATCATCACAACAATGACACAAAGACTATGGACTAGACTGGGAGCTGTTGATATGGTTGCACTTTTACATGATTTACCAGATCATGTTGAAAAGTGGTTACCAAAATTCAGTCCTAACATGAACATACAAGCTGAAGAACACATAAATAACTTTATGCTTGCTGTAAATTTGAATGCAGTAGAACATGAAGATGTTGTGGTTAGGTTATTTCCTTATACTTTGCAAGGGGACGCAGGATCCTGGTATTTTTTATTACCTTCAGGTTCTATTACAAGTTGGGATATTTTCCAAGAACATTTTTTAACCAATTATGGAGATGATAGATCAATAGCAACCCTAATCAATGATCTCTCTAATTTGAAGACCGAACCTAAAGAGCCCATTAAATATTTTAATTCTTGATTCAATAAACTCTTGAATAAGATCCCTAAAACATCAAAGCCTAGTGAGCAGGTTAGAAGTGAATGGCATATCACTGCTTTGCCTTCAAACATAGCAATTTTTGTAGATATAGCTGCGAAACCTACTTTGGCTGAGAACATGAAAGAAGAAATTGCAGTCGAAAAAAGGATTGTTGCTTTGGATAAGAAAATTTCCATTGAAGAAAGAAAATCCAAGAAAGTTAGCTTTAAGGTTGATTCAAAGAAGAAGACACCAAGAGAGCCATATGACATGGAAGGCTTACAAAAAGTTCTTAAAACCGTGTCTAATAAGATGGTTGAGATTAAAAAGCAAGTAGCAGAGACTTCTACTAAGATACCATTTAGAAATTTCAAGAGAAATCAAGATAAATCTAAACCTCCCAATTCAGTCTCCAATGCAGAATCAGAAGAGGAAGAAGAAGAAGATACTCCAATGCAGAATCAGAAGATGAAGAAGAAGAAAGAGAAGAAATAGCGGAATTAAATGGAAAGTGGGATTTCATTCTCCCTAACTCGGATAGTGAAATAGAACAAGAAGCTATGTCTGTAAGTACAAAGAGCAAATCTACATCAGAACCTGTTCAATCTGTTCCTAAGAAGAAAACTACAACTCCAAGTACCAAAGACAAATATCCTGCAAAGAAAGCTTCTCCCTTACTCACTCAAAATCAGCCATCTTCTTCTAATCCTCCTACATCAACATCTAAGACTTCGGTGGTATCAGATCCTATGGATTATAACATTGTTGAAGACATGAAAAATACTAGAGAAAACATTTATTTACACGAACTCAGCAAACTTAAACATCAACAAAAGCTGCTATTGAAAGAATTAAATGCCACACCTATTGCTCCTCTACCAAGTGGTGTAGTTTCCAAAGCAGCTAAAGGGACTGGTAAGCCACCAGACAAAGTAGATGCCACAAATACTGTTCTTATTGGAGAAAGATCAAATTCTCAGACACCTCCCTTTCTTTTGACTTATGAAAACTACAACAAGAATTTCCATAATTGTTTAATTGATTCAGGAGCATCCTCTAATATAATGCCTACTTCAGTCTATGCAAAATTGAATATTGAACCACAAAAGTCTGCAGTTCACATTGTTCAATTGGATCACTCTAAAGTTCAAGTTGTAGGAGAAATCAATTCAGTTACCATTAGACTAGCTTCCGATCCTAGGATTGTCCAAAGAATTGATATTCTGATTGCAGATATTCCTGAATTCTATGGATCAGTTTTAAGCAAGGATTGGTCTGCAAAGCTTAATGGTTATATCGCAACCGATTATTCACATATGTGGCTTCCCTATAAAGGGAAAACAAATCAAATCAAATTTGAACGAGAAAAACACATGATGCACACTGTAACTAAATTTGAACAAGCAAATGAACTTGTAGCTTTCAACAACAATATCCTTGGAGGTTATTCCACTGAGTCATTCCTTGGGAATTTCACTACACCAAAATCACCCTTTTCTGTAAATACTTTTGTTTCGAAAATTGAAAAATTTTCACAATTCGATTCTTCTAGAATTGTTAATATTTCTGATACATCTGTAGATAAACCTGTAGATAAATATTTATTTTGGTCATTATATTTTGATGGATCAAAATCTAGTGATGGAGCAGGAGCAGGATGCATTTTAATTGATCCATAAGGAGAGAAAACCATGCTATCATGTAGGCTGGAATTTGAGTGCACAAACAATACTGCAGAATATGAAGCCTTGATCCAAGGACTTTATAAAGCTATAGGGTTAAATGTAAAATACTTGAAAGTATATGGTGATTCTGAAATTGTCATAAGACAAGTAAGGAATACCATCCATTGTCTTTCAGGACATCTCAAACATTATCAAACCCTTGTGAAAGACCTTACCACTCAATTTTTAGCCTTTAATATCTCTTCTATCCATAGAAATCAAAACACATCAGCTGATTTGTTAGCAAATGTTGCATCCAAACTCCTCCCTGCTAAAGATTGCAATCCTGATATATTTTCAGTAGAATTGATTTTTCGCCCATCTGTTCTCGATAATATCACAAACTGGAGAATATTCTATCATGACGAAGATATATTGAATTTCTTGACTTCAGAGAAATCCTATGATGAACAAATCATTGATTAAAATGATCATGATCTGCAAATTAATTCAAAAAGTAATGGAAATCCTATTCCTAAATCTGTTGTTAAACTTGAGGATCTATATGATATAAAAGACAGATTCAAGAAAGTTACTAATGCTAAACTTCAAAGTTCTACTTTGAAGTTTGATTTAGTAAATCTTGTCTTTGACTCTAAACCTCAAAATGTTAATCTATAACTCAATATAACTCCAGAGGAAAGAACTACTTTCATCAAACTTCTGAGTAGGTATAAAAATGTCTTTGCTTGGAATTATGAGGACTTAAAAACTTATGATACTTATGTTATCCAACACACAATTCTAATGTTGTCTGATGTCAAACCTGTTCAACAAAAGTTAAGAAAGATTCATCCAAATCTTGAAAGTCAAATCAAAACAGAACTCAACAAACTTTTGAAAGCCAAAATCATTTTTCCTGTAAGGCATTCTAATTGGGTTTCTAACATGGTACCTGTCAAGAAGAAGAATGGTGATATTAGAATCTGCATTGATTTTAGAAATTTAAACAAGGCATGTCAAAAGGACAATTTCCCATTACCAACCATGGAGCAAATACTCCAAAAGGTAGCTGGTTATGAACTCATGTCCTTCCTTGATGGATTTTCAGGCTATAACCAAATATTATTACATCCAGATGATAGGTTGAAAACCACTTTCAGAACCAAATGGGGAACCTATGCTTATTAGAAAATGCCTTTTAGTTTAATAAATGCAGGAGCTACTTTCCAGAGAGCCATGGATATAGCATTTAAGGGTCTGATTAATAGATCTGTTGTTATTTATCTTGATGACATAACAGTATTTTCAAAGAAGAGAGCCAATCATCTACATGATCTGAAACAAATATTTGAAAGATGTAGAAGATTTGGTATTTCTTTAAACCTAAAGAAATCCTTCTTTTCTCTCAATGAAGGAAAACTCTTAGGGTTAGTTGTGTCAAAAGATGGTATATATATTGACCCGGACAAAGTGAAAGAAATTTCTGATATTTCTTTACCACATAACAAAAAATCCATGCAATCATTTCTAGGGAAAATCAATTTCATAAAAATATTCATTCCCGATTTTTCTCAAATTGTTTTAGCTATGAAAAATATGATTAAGAAAAATTTAGTATTCAAATGGGGGTATAAAGAGAAAGAAGTCTTTGATGCAATCAAACATCAATCATTAATGCACATGCATTGAATACTCCTGATTTTTCTAAAGATTTTATTCTGTATACTTTGGCCACCGAAACATCCTATGCTGTTGTTTTAACACAGCTCAATGATCAACAAGTAGAAACACCAATTTCTTTCTTCAGCTCGAATCTACAAGGAGCTGAGCTTAATTATTCCAATGTAGAAAAACAAGCCTTCGCTGTGTTTAAGTCAATCAAACATTTTAGACCTTTTCTCCTAAAGACACATACACAAATTATTGTCCTATTCTCTGCAGTGAGACAATTATTAGTTCAAAAGGAAGTAGGAGAAAAAAGGGCTAATTGGGTGACAAATTTGCAAGAATATGATATTGATATTAAGCCAGCCAAGATTGCTAGAGGTCAAGGTTTTTGTAGATTATTAGCAGGAGCTCACAACATACCAGAAAATCAAGATCCAGATAATGTTGTTCAAGTAAATCAGATAAGTGTAATAGATTCTGAATTTCAATATGTTGATCTGATTTTCTACTTGAAAAATGGGTATGCTCCTTCTAATCTCAGCTATAAGAACAAACGTGCTTTAAGATTGAAGGCTATTAAATATGAAATCATTGATGATGTGTTATTCAGAAAGAATTATGATTCAATCCTATTAAGATGTCTTGAAAAGACTGAAGCAAAAATGGTATTGCAGTAATTACATGATGGACCAGAGGTGGACATTTTGGAGGTGATACCAAGCTCATAAAATCATCCAAGATGGATATTATTGGCCTACCCTTTTCAAATATACACATGATTATGTGAGGAAGTGCAAAATTTGTCAAACTGCTAGTGAAAGACAAAGAAAGCCAACATTTCCTTTGCAACCAGTAAACATTGAACAACCATTTGAGCAATGGGGGCTTGACATCATTGGTGAGAGATTACCTCACTCTTCCAAACAACACAAATACGTCCTTACAGCAACATATTATTTCACAAAGTGGGTAGAAGCAATTCCTTTAAAGGTAGCCAATTCTGATGCAATTATTGATTTCATCGATCAATTCATCATTACCAGGTTTGGTGTGCCTAACGCTCTTGTCTTTGACAATGCATCTTATTTTTCTGGAAATAGTATAATGGAATTTGCAATCAAAATAGGTTTTAAATTAAAATATTCAGCAAATTATTATCCACAAGGTAATGGTCTAGCTGAATCTACTAACAAAAATCTCATCAAAATCATTAAAAGGACCATTGACCGAAATCAAAAGAATTGGCACAAGTCTTTAATTTTTGCACTATGGGCTGATTGTATTACTCATAAAGCTTCAATAGGAACTTCACCTTTCAATCTAGTTTATGGAAAAGAAGCTGTGGTACCATCAAATCTAGTTCTTCCATCATTAGCCCTAGTTCAATTTATTGAAGAAAATCCTTCTTCATCTATTCAGTTGAGATTTGATCAAATCCTTAAATTAGAAGAAGATAGAGAGAAAGAAAAAAATATTCATGAAAAACATCAACATCTTGTAAAATTTTCTTTTGATTCAAGTTCCACCGGCTCAAAAAATTTGTCAATTGGTGATCTTGTTCTGAAATGGGATAAAGCACATGAAAAAAAAGGTAAGCATACCAAATTTCAGAAAATGTTGCTTGGACCATTTCAGATTGCTGAAAAGATAGGCTCATATACATTCATACTCCAAGATTTAACAGGAAAGAGAGAATCTCTTCCTGTAAATGGGCTTGTCTTAAAGAAATTCTTTTCATAAGGAGTTAATCCCTTCTTACTTGTACATATTCCTTTCTGCAATTTTTGTTTGTTTTGTAAAATAAAGGTTGTTAATAAGTCTCTAATTGACTTTTTACTATTAAAAAATGTCTTAGGAAGAATATTATAAATACTTATTTTGTGTAAATAAGAATTTTTAGGGAGATGATTATAGTTTTAGATAGTTTAAAATAAAATGTTAAACTTTGAAATTTTGTTCAAAACATTTGCATGATCTTTTGAAACCTTGAGAAAATGTAAATCATTATAAGTTTATCGAGCAGAGAAAGGTTATCTATAAAAGTAAAGACTTTTTCAAGCTTTGGCACTCAAAAAACTCTGAAAATTGTCATCCACTGATTCTTAAGGATAAAAATATTTCACCCCATCCATTTAGGTTGTGATTTTTTAGAATGTAATTCTAAGAAATTATATGAAAATTTAAGAGATAAGAGGTCTCATCACGAACCTTCTTACCATGATCATAAGAAGTAATAAAACTGACATTACCAACACTGCATACCAAAACAGGGTAATGGCTTATAAATATAAGACAAGGGGTCTCATCACGAGCCAACTTGTTCAGTTTAATTACAACTAGTGAATGGCATTGTTATTAACTAGCTACCAAACCAGAACAATGACTCTTAAACTAAAAAATAAATAAAAGACAAAAAACATGAGATAATATATCTTATGAATTTATTTTTAAAGAGTCATAATCTTAGTTGGATGGGACAATGAATGGTTGATGGTTAAAAGGTAACCCTGTCGAGACTATGAACGTTTGCAGGCAGCAGAGGCAATGCCTATGACAATAGAGTATATTACAAAGACTAAACTTGGAAAGGCCCCTTACTTCATTATTATCAACAAATCAAGGCTTGAGAAATACAAAAAATGTTTTTTATCTTTAAGGAATTAGAAAGAAATTGTAAGTGATTTTTATTCTTTTTCAGAGTTAGATTTTATTTTAAATTTCTCTAAGATAGTTTTCATTATCTTTTAAAAATTTTACTTACTAAAAATATAGTATTCATTTTATTTTTTCAGAGATAACTGTTTCTTCTAGTGAATCGCCAATTTTTGTACGGTACAACAACCCTCCCCATTTAAAATTTTTAAAATAAATTTCATTTAGAAATAGGTCCCCTTTCTTTTTAGATAGGAATAAAAGACTTAGAGGAAATCTGATAATTTTGAATAAAACAATAAAGGTTCATTGTTAGAAAGGCATATATTGCATATCTTCAATAGCAAGTGTATATAAACAAATGCAACATTGAAAAATCTCTGATCCGATGAGATATAAAGACTTTATCACATTAACATTGTACATGAAAGTATTCAATTAGAACAAAGTCTGATGTGATACAGTAATCGTAATCGCAAATCGCAGATATCCTTAAGTTGTATATTTGTTTTTGAAAAACTCCGATGCGATTGAACCAATCGCAATCACAAATCACAAAATTTTTGAGTTTTCACATTTGTTTTATAACATTTCGATGCGATGTGATTGAACGCAATCGCATTTCGGAAAATCAATGAAATACACACTTGTTTTATAAACTCCGATGCGATGGGCCCCATCGCAAATCGAAAATCACAAAACGAAAATACAAACTCGTGATTCGGTTGATTGCAAAACTTCGATGCGATGCAATTGATTGCAATCGCATTTCGGAGGAGAAATGTCATATGTGCTTATCATATAAACTCTGATGCGATTGAATCAATCACAATCGCAATCGCAAATCAGTTAATATCATTCGCGACTCATTTCTCTTTGAAAATAACCGATGCGATATACTATCATCGCAATCAAAAATCGGTGGAGATCATGATATATTATTTGTTGTCCCTTTTGGAAATTCCCGATGCAATTAATGCTTAATATTTATATTTTACATTGTGCATATATGATTTATTCATCGCAATTGCGAAATTCAAAAGGAAAGTCTTTATTATCATTCCAAAAAACCGTTGATATTTGATTGTACATTTGCTATTAAATAAAAAATTAAACGATTAATGATAATCGATTTTATTTTGAATGCGTGAGTGTGACTCTTTAGAGGGCATTTAAGTTTTAATACAGAGTTAATAAATGGAAATCAACGAATAGATATTTCATATAGCTGTTCTCTTTATTCTCTTTTTACCGCGCCTGAAAGCTTTTTCTCCATTGCAGAACCATAATCCTTTCATTCGCCGAGCAAGAGAAATGTTTCCAGACAACGAAATGTCTAAGAGATATAGGAAAGCAAAGGCTGCTGTTGCTCCAAAGACCCCTATTTTCACCATGGTACCAAAAGAAAAACCAGCAAAGCTCAAGCTAGTTACAGACACATCGTGCCAAGGTCTTGGAAAACTCTCTCGGGAAGAGGTATATAACCTGATTGAAAGGGAAAAACCTAAGGTCACTGTGGCAAAGGCAACAGTTCCTGATGAAGACAACTTAGAGTCCGATTCAGAAAATTCTCTTCAAGCACTTGCGAATTCATTCTTGCACCGAATTGCAGCTCGGGTAAACATTTTCCCTTATTATGATGTAATCTAGTGGGTGATAGATAATGTCACCATCCAGAATAGGACGTTTGTTTCAGCTACTGGGACAACATTTGGGTCATTTAAAGCAGAGGACATTAAAGAAATGTACCACCTTCCAAACCCGCAGAAAATCTACAACAAAGCCTTTATCAAGGAATTTGCTGCAAATAATGAAAATCAATCTGAGCCAATCAAAGAATGGAGAAGAGTTCCAGAGAAGCACAAAAATGAGGCATCAGGTATGTACTCTGTGGAGTCCCTTTTGCCTCCATATTGTTATGCTGCCGCAATGATGTGGAGGCTATTTGGAAATGATAATTCAACTAGGTTTTCTATACAAATGGTACCTTTAATCCATTCTGCTGTAAATTCTGAAATCATGGACTGGGCTGTCATTCTTTCAGATAAGATAGCCAATAGAATTCTCGAGTATAGAAAGGACAAGGACACAGGAAACACAACCCCATTTTACTTTTGTGCCTATATTCTAGATGCCCTATGTTTCAACTCTAAATTTCCCATGTTAGGATGGAAATGGACCCCCAAAGATCCTGCTCCTATTCATATATATCATAAATTCTTGTGGAAAGTTCATTTTAAAAAACATGTTTATAGAATTTGTCACGGTTTCCTCATCCCTGTTTATCAAACCATTTTTAACGGATTCCCTCCCAGGATTTCTGAAAAAGCTAAAATTGATATATCCTTGAATGGGGACTGGTTCGGAGAAGAAAGATTTACCTATATCAGAGTCTTCGGGAGCATTGTAGAGCCCCATATTCTGCCTCTGTATGTTCCCGATAAAATGTTAGCACAAGATATTTCCTATCAATTAACAGTAGAAGGCATGTCCAGGTCTTTGAAGAATAATAAAAAGTTGATGTCGCCTACTTTTCCCTTCCATTGTGGAGATTTTACTCTTAATAACTTCACACATGCTGAGAAGGAGGTTATCAAAATAAGAGATCTTAAGCTCTCACCAGTCCCAGGGAGGAAATATGACCCAAAGAAGGTGGCTTTTGATTTCACCACTTCAGTTTCAATCGCTCGATTTGAGCATGAACCAGATGAATTCGATGATTTGTTTATTTCTACTGATAATTTGTCCCAAGTCTATAACTTAGCCAAGTCTAAATTTCAAACTGAAGAGATGAATAAATTCATGTTATTTAAAAGCTAGAGACTGCTCAAAGCTCCTCTAGATCAATTACGAATTCCTATGCAAGAATCTGAAACACAGAAAAAGGAAAAAGATGATGCATCTGGCAAAGCAGCTAAAGAAACATCTACCAGCAGGGCCAATGTACAGACACAGAAGGAAGTCACGGGAACTAAGCCTGTTGTGCAGAAAGAAAACACTGGCGGCAAACCCAATGTGCAAAAAGAGAATACTAATGGTAAACCCAATGTACATATTGATTAGCAATCTACAGCTCAGATAGAAAGAAAAGCACAGGTACTGAGACCAATGTGCATACTGAGAAAGGAGACACAGGCAGTAAGCCTATTGTACAAGCAATAAAAGGAGATGTGAGCAATAATCCAGATTCTCAACTTGGAAGAGAAGAAACTGTTGAAAAAGTAGTGGAATCTGCTGAACTTATAGTTTCTTCCCATTTGCTGAGCCAATATGAGAAATTTTCCCAGCAAATAGGACAACAAAATAATCCCCAAGTTAATGTTCTGGAATATCAAGATATGGAAGTTATTCCTGAACATCCTATTAGTGAAATTATGCTGAAAGTAGAAGATATTCCTCCTCTAGATGTCTTTTATAGTCCTAAGCATAGGGCTGTTGTTAGAAAACAGAGGAAGAGGAGAAGAACTCACCAGGATCCACTTTCAACATCACAAGTGGAATTTATGAGTATTTTTTATAAAAATGCTGAGTTGAATTCGTCAGAGGATCTCACCAAATTATCTCAATACGCAGGTGCCTATAGTGTTGCAACTATAGAAAAAGCTTCTGAAGTCTCCTAGTTGATGAAACAAAGAGACTTACAGATAGCTATGTTGGAAGAATAGGCCACAGAGAATCAACGAAAGCTTGTTCAGTTGGAAAAACAATTGCAAGATGAGGAGCTCGGATCTAAACAGCTAGAAGTGCAACTTAGCATTGAAAAGAAGAAGATTGATGAACAAGCCTTGAACAAATAGCAGCAATTGAGTCAAGAGGTAGAAAAGTTACAAAATCTTCTGCAAAATGAGAAAAATGAAAAGATTGAACAAGAGAAAATATTCCAATCAGCATTGGACAAGTTTAAGGATTACCCTAAATTAGATCAATTCAAAACTTAAGCTCTTGAAACAAACAAACCACTATCTCAGCAGTTAAATGAATTTTGTCTAAATTTGGCACAAGTTGAGCCCCTGTGCGAAATAACATCATCTTTGATAGATGAAGCAGTCACTCTCAGGCAAGAAATTGATGATGCTGATGATAAAATTTCTGAATTCCTTTCATGGCAGGATACAGAGCAGGGAAGAAAAGCTAATCTTCCCATAATTGAAGAGAGACACAAGGAAATTTTATTTGTGGAATGGGAACAACAGATGATGAAATCAGAAAGAGCCATATCAAGAGCTAAAAGTATGATGAATAATATAACACAGTTGGTTAATGACAACTTGTATGTGTTGTGTAACCAGCTCCAAAAATAGAAGAAAAGAGATATCAACGCCTTAGAAATAAGTCACTTCGAGGGGGCAACCTCCAATACATTACATAAATGAACAATTCTTGGATGATATAATTTACAAAACCTCCTTTCTATATATAGGAGCCCATGTGGCCATAATGTAATCCTAGTGGGCCACAATGTAATCCTAGCTGACCTAACAATAATAATTTAAGGGCACAATAATAACAAAATGGGGGTTACAAGGGTACAATAATAACAATAAGGGGGTTACACTAACAACAATAAGGGACTATACTAGTAATATAGGGACCTAACATGCCCATCTCCTTCAAAAAAGTGTTGTCCTCAACGCTTGAGTAGCTCTGGGTGCTTCTGTATAAAATTCTCATCCTCCCATGTAGAATCTTCAGTGGGTAAGTTCTTCCACTTGACGAGATACTCTGAAATTGATCGATTCCGTAGCTGTCGAGTTCTTGTTTCCATGACCGCTTCAGGTTCCAATATGATTTTTCCTTCCTCATCAAGTTCTGGCAATATTGTTTGAACCGGAAGATTTTCACCTATAACCTTCTTTAAGCATGAAACATGGAAAACTGGATGTACTCGCGAAGAAGCAGGAAGCTCCAATTTGTATGCCATAATACCAATATTTTGCAACACCTTGTAAGGACCATAGTACTTTGGCGATAATTTATTATCCTTCTTTGCTTGCTTGAGGGACATTTGTTTGTATGGTTGTAGCCGTAAAATACCCAATCTCCTACATCAAAACTTCTCTCGCTACGATGTTGATCTGCCTGTTGTTTCATTCGATTTTGTGCCAAATTCAGGTTATCCTTTAAGAGTTGGAGAACTTCTTGCTGATGCTCGATGTGATCTTCCACTGCTTGAACCTTCGAATTTTCCCTTAAAGATGATGTGATCGATGGTGGATGATATCCATAAAGTGCCACAAATGGGGTCATTTTTGCTGCAGTATGGAAGGAAGTGTTATACCACCATTCAGCGAGAGGTAACCACTTGACCCATTGTGTTTGTTTATCAGATACAAAAAAACTAAGATATCCTTCCAAACATTTATTTACTATCTCAGTTTGACCATCAGATTGAGGATGATAAGATGAGCTATGAGCTAATTGAGTACCCAAACAAGAAAATAACTCCGTCCAAAAAATTTCCAGTAAAAATGGGATCTCTGTCACTCACAATAACCCTTGGGCTTCCATGTAGCTTTTGAATTTTGTCCATAAATGTAGTAGCAACTGTACTTGCTTTAAATGGATGAGATAATGCACAAAAGTGCGCATACTTGGTAAGTCTATCAACTACCACCATGATGACACTCTTTCCTTCGGACTTAGGTAAACCTGTGATAAAATCCATTGAAATCTCCTCCCAACGTTGACTTGGAATGGATAAAGGTTGTAGAAGTCCCTGGGTCTTAATTGTTTCCACTTTATTCTGCTGGCAAACCAAACATTCTGCCACAAACTTTTGAATATCAGATTTAAGGCCATCCCAAAAAAATTCTTTCTTCACCCCGTGGTAAGTTTTTAAAAATCCTGAGTGTCCTCCTAAAGGAGAAGTGTGCAATTCCAGAAGAATCTTTTGTTTTAGTTGGGAATTCTCACAAAGATATAAGCGATCTTTGTACCATAAGGAATCATTTTTCCAACTAAATGTATCAGATGTACTAGGATCTTGCTGCAACTTTTGAATGAGTGTCCATACATCTTTGTCCTTCTTCCATTCCTCTCTTGCTTCGGTTATCCAATCTGGCTGGATAATAGAAATGGCACAAAGCAATGCTTCCACCTCTTCATTCTTTCTTGAGAGTGCATCTGCAACAACATTAAGCTTTCCTTTTTTGTAGATTATTTCAAAGTCATAACCCAACATCTTTGTGACCCATTTTTGCTGCTCTTCTGAAGATAGTCTTTGTTCCAAAAGTGTTTAAGACTATCATGATCAGTTTTTACCTTGAAGTTTCTTCCCATTAGGTAAGTTCGCCATTTCTTTAGTGCATGCAGTATTGCTAACATTTCCTTCTCATAAATAGGTTTCTGTAAATACTTTCCTTTGATTGGACGACTTTCAAAAGCAATGGGTCTTCCTTCCTGCATTAAAACAACACCAATTCCATTTTATGAGGCATCACATTCCACAATAAAGGTTTTTGTGAAGTCTGGCGTAGCTAAGACCGGTGCTAGGCACATTGCCTCTTTAAGATGTTCAAAGGCCTTAGTTGTTTCAGGAGTCCATGAAAATGCATCTTTCTTCAATAATGTTGTTAGAGGTGCTGCTATTCTTCCATAATTCTTAACAAACTTACGATAATAGCCTGTTAACCCGAGAAATCCTCGCAACTGCTTTATTGTCTTAGGGACCTTCCATTCCTTAATGGCTTTAATTTTGTTAGGGTCTACTTTAACACCCTCGTGGGATATAATATGACCCAGATATTCCACCTCTTGTACTCCAAAGAAACATTTGGATGCTTTTGCATATAATTGTTTCTCTTGCAATAGTTTGAGCACCCTGTCAACATGCTCAACATGATCCTTCCAAGACTCGCTATAGATTAGTATATCATCAAAAAATACTAGCACAAATTTTCTAAGGAAGGGTTTGAAAATGGAATTCATCAACCCTTGAAATGTAGAAGGTGCATTGGCAAGGCCAAAAGGCATGACCAAAAATTCATAATGACCCTCATGAGTTCGAAATGTTGTTTTTGGAATATCTTCAGTCTTCATTCTAATTTGATGATATCCCGAATGAAGATCCAACTTGGTAAAATAAATTGCTCCATGTAATTCATCCAATAATTCATCAATCACAGGAATGGGAAATTTATCTTTAATGGTGAGCTTATTGAGCTCCCTATAATCCTGACACATTCGCCATGATCCATCCTTCTTGTGTACCAATACTATAGGAGCAGAGAAACAACTTTGACTAGGTTGAATTATACCCGCCTCTAACATTTCTGCAATCATACGTTCAATTTCGCTCTTTTGGAAGTAAGGATATCTATAAGGCCCGATGTTTGGAGGAACACTTCCTGGAATCAAATGAATAGCATGATCATGATCACGAATAGGTGGGAGTCCTTTGGGAGTTTCAAACACCTTTGAATGATTGTCCAAGACTTGTTGGAGATCTGCAGAAATAGATGATTTTGATGTTGGAACTTCTAGTGAGCATAATTGTGCAATTACGCCTCGCTGTTCTTTCTTTAGAAGCTTTGTCATGACATTAGAGCTTATTATCCTTCCTGGCTTCCCCACAATACCCCGTAATTCAATTTCCTTTCCTTCTGAAAAAAATTTCAAGAAAAGTTCTTGAAAATTAAAAGCTACCGTCCCCAAAGATTGTAACCATTGTACTCCTAGTACAACATCAGCACCTCCCTTAGGAATGGAAAGCATTGGACTAGTCAATACATATTCCCCCATGGTTAGCTTGATATTATTGCATTTTCCAGAGCAATTTATAGTTCCTCCATTTGCAACCATCACTTGACATTCTGGTGCTGGGTATAGGAAACAATTTAATTCCTTGGCTACCTTACAATGAATAAAATTATGGGTGCTACCTGAATCAATCAACACTATTACCTTTTTCTTCTTGATCTGTCCTGCTATCTTGAGAGTTTGAGGAGTGGTAATTCCTGCCAGTGCATTACATGATATGGTCGGATTAATTTCTTCCTCTTCTAGGGCCGGTTCCTGGTGTATATCCTCTTCTTGTTCATTTTCTTCTTCTTCTTCACAATCTATGTAAAATAATTTCTTTTCAGCACACTTATGACCTTTAGTGTATTTGCTATCACAACTGTAGCAAAGCCCTTTTGCCCTTTTTTCTTCCAATTGTTGTGGTGTCAACCTTGTAGGTTGTGGAAATCTAGGCGTAGCAACACTTCCTTCTTTATAGAATTGAGTGGTAGGCTTCCTTGTTGCCATTATTTTACATTCAACTTTTCTTGCCAACCTGAATGCCTTCTCCAATGAATCTGGTTCCAAAACACAAACTTCATGTTGGATGTTATCCTTTAAAGTGCCTATGAAGAGATCGATCCCGTGTTCCTCTGGAATATCAGTTACCCTTATATTCAATTTTTGGAAGTCCTCAATGTGCTGCCCCACTAAACCCTTTTGTTTGAGATTTATCAATTGGCTAAAGAAGGTGTTGCTCTTTGTATCCTCATAATGTGCTATCATTTCCTCCGTAAAATTGACCAAGTGACAATTTTTTTACGGGAGCAAAGCCATCGATACCATACAAATGTATTTTGTTCTAAATGTAAAGTTGCAATGCATACCTTTTGTGTGTTTTGCACATTATGGAGATCAAAATATTGCTCCATCTGTAGTATCCATGTTACAGGATCCTTCCCATCAAACTTCCTCATATCCATTTTTGGAATATGGTGGTTCTTCCTGCCAACATTAGAGTTTATGAAATCGCGATTAACATTTATTTTGTTCTCATCATGAGGTTCTTCTACTATCTTTTCACCATTAGGAAAAATTTCTTGTATCAACTTGGTCAAACCTTCGATGTCTTCTTTTAGATCATTCTTCATGTTTTTCATGTTGTTTTCAATGTTGTCTTTCATGTCATCCATATTAGCTTCCACGCCAACTTCCATGCCATCCATCTTAGATTCCACGCCTTTCTTCAAACCATCCATCTTCTCTTCCATGCCTTTCTTCAAAACTTCCATTTCATTTTTTGTTGCTCTTTGCGAGAGTGAAATTTGTTGCACTTGCTCTTGTAATTTTGATAGATCATGTTGCAATTCTTCATCTTCATGAGTCATAGTAGAGCCTTCTGAAGGCTTAATGGGTGTTGAATTATTTTTATGGGGTATCTTTTAGAACCCAATATTGATATCTATTCTACAATATGCCCTTGGAATCAATTCAAATTGATTCTTCAAACAAGACTTATGCAATTCGGAAAAAAAACACACCTTTTTCTTGCTTTTGAGGAGCTCGATATTGAAATTGGATTATCTCTGTGATTGCATTACTTTAATATTTGAATTTCAGTATAGATATATCCCTCTAAATTATCTTTCGAATGCCACAGGTCTGACCTGATTTGAATTCTCCAAGGCAACGTTGTGTCCAATCTCCTACAATGACCTAATTATGGGTTGGTTCAGTAGAGCGAACTTGTATGACTTGCCACGTGTCACTGTTTCATACTTTGGATCTGAAATTGATAGCCAAGAAACTAAAGTCCGTGTAATTGCGACCAATTTTTACGGCACTCCAATCTGATGCATAGAGAGAGAGCTATGAAGATTTTCCCACGATCACCTCTTTTTGATGAAATTCAGGAGCCTGAAAAAGCACTACCTTTCACAGATCATATCTCCGAAAATATTGCGAACCAAGTTCTGCAATGTTTTGACGATTTTCCTTAGGATTTCGGCTTCATACCCTAAAAATTCTAGGTTTTGAAACTTCGTAGAAAAAACGTTATAGTGAAAATTCCACGATGACCTATTTAGGAGCCTGAAAAAATACCTAACTTCCACAGATCATATCTCCAAAAATATTGCGAACCAAGCTCTGAAATTTTTTGATGTTGTTCCTCAGGACTTCTGCTTCGCACCCTAAAAATTTCAACTTCTGAAACTTTGTAGAAAAAAAATTATAACGAAAATTCCATGATGACCTGTTTGGAGCAGCAAAACCCTAGAATCCAAAGGCTCTGATACCAAATGTTGTGTAACCAGCTCCAAAAATAGAATAAAAGAGATATCAATGCCTTAGAAATAAGCCACTTCAAGGGGGAAACCTCCAATACATTACATAGATGAACAATTCTTGGATGATACAATTTACGAAACCTCCTTTCTATATATAGGAGTCCATGTGGCCATAATGTAATCCTAGTGGGCCACAATGTAATCCTAGCCGACCTAACAATAATAATTTAAGGGCACAATAATAACAAAATGGGGGTTACAAGGGTACAATAATAACAATAAGGGGGTTACACTAATAACAATAAGGGACTATACTAGTAATATAGGGACCTAATAGTATGCCACTAATTTGATCTCAGATTGTATCCCAGGAAAATTACCAAAAATAAAAGAAGCCGATTCCAGGTGGAAAGAAGAGATAATCAATAAGAATCAACAGATTAGCAAACTGCAAGCAATTTCATGGGATATCATGTGGACTTATCTAATCAAGCCACATAGTCAACGAATGGCCATCAAATTCCTTTCAAATGTTATTAATTGTATCATTCCTGAGTTCTCTGATGCTACGTATACTGGGCAGTTACATTAAAAAATGAGTCATCTAGCGGAAGTTAAAGAAATGCTCAAAATCTGCCATCTGGGCACATTAAACATAGGAGATAATCAATGAATCAGTTTTACTTCAATATCGCAATTCTTTTTACAGATTTCTGATTAGATAGATTATAGGAATAGTTTTAGTTATTTTGTTTTATTAAGTACCTATTTAAACCCCTTTCATGCATTTAGAAAGGGGTCCTGAATTTGTAATATTTTGACTTGGATGTTACATTTTTGTACTCCATTGACTCTTATATTTTTATAAAGGATCACATCTAGTGGTTTTATGGAAAATTGTCTTTAAGAATTGCATTTTTGTATCTTGGAGTCTATTTTATATTGAAGTGTTGGATTTGGATATTGCATTGCATCGGGAAAAGTATCAAGATGGATATGGTATTTCTATCTATTCACTGCTAATTTTCTTATGTTATGAGATATTCTCTTTAAAAATTGCTATCATTTATATGTACGTGTTTTACAATATTTCTTTATACATATCATTTCTGAGTGTGTAGAAATATTCATCTCTTACAGTATATACAAATGATATATAAAATGATGAATGCAATGTGTTATTATTACTCTATTTAATTTCTTAAACAGAGTTATCATTATTTGATACTGCATATTTTAGTTAAATTATAATACATTTTCATGGTTATTGATTTGATTGAAACAATCTTTAAATTTGTATTCATATTTGATACCCGGGGTAGTTTTAGAATTATTTATCAGTTATAGATTAAATTAGATAGATTTTTTAAGTTATTTTAGTCCCATTTTCCATTCATCCAATCATTCCATCACCAACCCATTTAAGTTATTAGGAAACTGGTCCTATCAATCCAGTCGGAGCCACCACACCAAACGGAAAAGGAGCTGTCCTAAGGTCCCGACCGGGTGGTTTTCCCCCAATGTTTGAAGCAACGATTTTTGAGGCTTCAACATGACCCCAAAGTCTAATGTAGATAGTTGTGTAGTGTGGTGGCATGAAAATGAGTAGAGGAATTGTAGATAAGGGTGTGTGAAATAAAGAAAATATATGGGATCAAATAGAACCAAAATGAGCATCGAGACAGTGTTTATGAAAAAAAGCAGACAATAAGCCTTTTGAGTCATAGAAAATCCTATGTGGAATTGTGATTTTAAATAATTTAGGATGAGGAATTTACTGTGGAAGCTTTTAGCCTAAGCTCGAGGGATATGACACTTTTCTAAATAATTTCCTTAACTAAGCACATAAAGCACTAAAAGGGGAATTATTAAGGAAATGTTGGCTCAATGAAGGACACCCTTTGTGCTATGTAGTCCAATGGTGGTCATATTGTCAGTGTTAATAGGCCCCAAATAAATGGTTGGAAGGTATAAAAATGATTCCTGTATGTGGAGGAGAGTGGATTTCATATTTTTTAGCCTGTTTTGAATGTTTTTAACTCTTATTGTGTTTTCCTCTTAAAGCATCATATCAATGTTAGGGGTGGCTAGCTACAAGAAAACTATAGTGTAGTTGAGCCTATGGTTGGGTGGAATGCGACTCTCCCTTATTTATTTTCTAGCAAAGCTTAAGTGATGCAGATAACCACATATATTCTCTTTAATGAAATGGATTCATTTGAAACAAAGGTTCATGAATTTTTTCATCCTAGGTTACTGAGTATGTTATGGATGATAAGCTAGAAGTAATGGTTTCCGAAGTATTGATTTGATATAAATATTACTTTTCAATATAAAAATGATAAATATGATATAAATATAAGTGTAAAGGCAAGAAAAGTCTTCTCAAAGACAGGTGGCTCATGGAGCATCCAACCTTATTGATGATTCAAGAAACAAGGCCTTCCTATGAATTTGTATGCAAGTTGACACACAAATGGGGTCGAGGATATGGATCAATAACTCTTAATGTCCAAGATCAATCATAAGGTTGTTATCATCTAGAACTCTCAAAAGGTATCCATCCTTAATTTTATAGGTCAATTTGGGCACCATCCCCCATGACCTAGTCAAACTGGACATCATCCCCAAGACCAATGAAATAGGGTCTATCATCCCCTCATATTTCAGTTTCTATATGCCCTAAGAGAAGAAAAATTCATTCATGGATTATATTGTGAGATTTCCAAGGTTTGAAGTATATGTTATATCACTTTGAGTCACCAACACAGCCTCTAAAGGGACTAACTGAGTTTCAATGCAAGATCCCCCATTCAAGGGTGCAATGTAATGCACTTCCCAACATTCAAGAGTGCGTTGGACACCTGGGAGCGGAATTCTCATTGTTCCGGGAATATCCACATGGACAATGCCTTCTAGAAGAGTCCATATGTGTCAAAATTCAAAACCAAGTGTCCATATAACACCTCTGAACTTGGGAACATGTCTTACCTATTATTAGAAAGTCATTCATTGAGAAACTACCAATAGTTTCCCTATAAATTGAGCACTCATTCTAGTGCTAGGGGAGGAATAATTTTGGAAAATAAATGATGTTGGATTCTCATTTGAAAGAGTGAAATTACTAATATGATGCTAGTATGATGTTGGATGTGATGAGGCTGGGATGAAGCTGAAGCTGGTGGCAAGAAATCGATCATTGGTTGTAACCTCCCCCTTCTACTCTTTAATAAAGATTGTTGTTCATTTTCCCATATACATGTCTCTATTTTTTGTGAAATTTATTCTTTAATGATATATATATCATATCTAATCAATTTTATTTAGTAAGATAAGTAGATATTTGTATATGCATGTTGTTTTCTTTTCTTTTTTTGTGTTTGCAGGAATCGATCCAATGATTTGAGTTGGATTGAGAGACATCAACAGTGATATAAGGAGGAGGAGAAGTGCTTGGATCAAAAGTAGGTTCTTTCACCATTCTGTATATATGCTTATTTTAGAGAAAGCGATAGTAAATTATTTCATGTGTTGTTCTAAGTGTTTAGAACCACACTTAGGGAACTCGTTTTATCCGTAGATCACAATTCCACATAACAAATTGGCGACTCCACTAGGGAGTATCCTCTCATTCCTGGTGTTTTTTCATCTTCTTATCCTCATCAGTAGCATCTACTTTAATTTAGTAGACATTTGAATGAAATAATTTCATTAGAAGTGTGTTATGTAGCTTGATTTTTCAATCCCTGTTGCACCCAACGCACTGTTGGTCAAGACACAGTGCACTGCAGTGCACTGTCTCCCACTCAGGGGTGCACTGTAACACACTATATCCCCTTAGAGACTACGTTGCCCCCTTATCCAACCAAATTCCATTCAAATTTTTCATTGCTATCATTCTCAACCATTTTTTGTTGTATTCTCAATTGTTTGATACCTCTTACAGACCAATAAACTTTCTAGATTCTTCCTCCTTTGAAAAGTAAATTTGTCCAATGTATCTTTAGTGTTTTTATTTATCAAACTGTTATAGTAAAGGAAATTGTTGTTTCATTTCTCGTTTCCTGTAGGAAAAATTGTAGTTCCATTCTTAATTTTTCCTAAAAGAGAAATTTTTGTCTTATTCCTCATTTCTCAAAGAAGAAAACACTTGTTTTATTGATTGATGCATATAGTTTCCTTTCTTGCATTCAAATTAAGGGAGATGAAAAGGAAAACATACATATTCATATAGTGAATTGTGTGTGTTTCATAGGAACAAGTTAGGAAAGCTGCATTTTAGTTTGTGCTCTTTTTTGTTTGCTCTAAAATTGATTGCTCTCTCCCTTAGTAACTATGATTTTCATTGAAAAAGCTAAAATTGAAAATTTTTCTTATCATTTTAGTTTGAATTTTTAGGAATTTCCATCACATCACGTGGTGAACCTCAAAGACAAACTTATAAACAAGATCAACATAAAATTTACATAAATTTACCTAAGAAAGCATTGGAATATTAACGATAACATTTGGAAGGTCTAGGCTAGTAGAGACGTGTTCTGGCGTCGTTAAATATAACAACTCTTGTTAACTTGTCTGCGATACATTCTGAGTGTGATACCTCACTCCACGTACATAAGTATATCAGAGCTCGTCCACATATCTTCGGGTATATAGGGTGGTGTTCTCGTACGAAAAGTATAAGGGACTACTCTCACTGTGTAGTTTCACATTAGAGATCACTAATACAGACTTGGGCCTCCATGTACCTTCAGGTATATTTGGGAGGACAAATTTAGGTTTCTATCCATCCATAGTGAACCGAGTCGGTCACCTTGTAAATTTTGATACACCAAACACAACATTCAGGGAGATTTCCTGCTCGTACTTCTTGGTTCGCCAGGGGTATTCTACAGTTCAAAATTACTTGGTAAACCTTTTGCCTAGAATTACCCTTTTCTTATGTTCATTTTCTTTTGGTCATAAAATAAATCAATCATTGTGGAAGAAGAACATCCCTTTCCTTGTATTTCGCGTATAGTAGCACTGAAACCACCTTTACCACCGAAAGCCATTTCTGGTTGACAAAGGTGACATCGTTCTACTGAAAATAGTACTATCAATACCTCTAGTGTGACATCATCCTCACATATACCAAAGTCATCTCAAGTTGTTTCTACAAATCCTGGTTCATCTACTGTTGTCGAGACGGAGTCCTCGCATCTACCTGTGGTCACGATCAATCCAATCAGTGAGACCATACCTCCTGAACCCAATGTTTTTTAACTGGAAGTTGATCCAGATCCTATTGTTCTTTTACCAGAACATCTGAATCATGAAGTCAAACAACCGGAATTTGGTCCAGTATCGGTCGCCCCACAATCTATTGTGGCCATTGAGTCTCCCATATCGCGCAGTCAACCACCTAAAATATACTTCGGGCCTGATGGCGAAATCATTCCACCTGGTTTGATTTTGATTGAAGAAATTTCACAAGACGAAACACCTTCGACTCCAACTCATTTTGGATTTGATCTTTATCTTTACAAGTATTTTCCTCAAGCACCTCACTCTGATTTCTTTGATCTCGTGTCTATTCAAGTTCTCGTATATCCAAGAGGGTATAACTTTGGTCGAATAACCATGCTTGAGCCAACATCTTCAGTTGGACCATCTATTCCAGTTGCGACAACACTTTCTCTTTCTACTCCATCAACGTTCACAAATTCACCAAATTCAGATTTATATGGTGACCCTTTTGTCCCACCTAGTTACCAATATTTATCTGGAACCTTCTTTGGTGCATACTTAAACCCATGGACTTCACTAATGTCATCATCTGGTATTCTATCTGGTACATCTCTAGTGTGTACTGAACAACTTGATCCTTTATATACATCATCGAGACAATATCAAGTTGGTCCATCTGGGTATATTCCATCCAGTACAATTTCAATTGGACTCCCGACATTTGGAGAGCAATATTTTCCATGTTATTATACTCCTCATGCTAGGGGGCAACCTATGGTCACCCATTTTGATAGTACTCCGTCATTATTTGGTCATCCTAATGTCGGAATGAATGTTTGTTAGTGGCAGCCCAGTCTACCCATCCAAACATAAACGGTTGTACAATCATATCAACCAGTTCAACCTGTTGCACCCACATCTACTCCGCTTGTTAATACATCCTTACCCCTGTTACAGACTCAAAATTTTGTACCTCAACCATCTCAGGCGGGTTCTTCCACCCAATACCCTCAAGTATTGGGCCCTTAGACTCCAACTCCTTCGGCTGGTTTAAAACAACCACCTATATCCAGAATTATTTATTCACAAGCCGGATTACCATATTATGGGATGTCACAGCCACAACCAGATTATACCTATCCACAACCAAATCCAAAATATTCAAAATTGGGTTATAATATTGGTGGACTGACCCCTTGGCAGCCACAAGCACAAATGCAAAAACCTTCATTTCAACAAGTAGCATACCCAGGTTTTGGCCAACAGAATCCTCAAGTGTTTTCTTATCAAAGAAACCCCTATCTGGGTTACTAGCAACAAATTCCTTATGTTGGTGCTAAAAGGCCTATTTCCCAAGAAATTCCATCATACCCTAGCTATGCTCAACCCGATTATCGACAATTTCCCCTTGTTACAACTGTAGAGTTACCGGATTTAAACCGGCTCACCAATGATCCAATCAACTATGCTCCTTGGTGGTCGGTGATACCTCATAAATTACCCTCGGATATTCCTTAGTTCAATGGAAACCTTGGGAAGACCTGTCGACACATGTTATGACTTATCATTTGTGGTGTTCATCTAACTCCTAAATGATGACTTCATTCAACTATGTCTTTGCCAGCGTACGCTCACTAGTCCGAAATGGTATATTGAATTACCTAGAGATTCATTTGATAAATTCACTTCCCTAGCTACTGTCTTTTTGAACCACTTCCATTTACCCATATGATATGAAACTGGAATGGAACTCTTGACCAATTTTAAACAAAATAATGCTACTCACATTTCTGATCATATTCATGAGTGGCGTCATCGTCGTAGAATGGCTAAGAAATTTGTTCCTAATCAGCACCTTGCTGAGTGGTTCATTAAGTCCCTATTACCATCTATAACTGAGGATGTGGCTAAGGGTTGCGTCGTCACTAAAGGGCATGTAATTTCTTGTGCTTAGTACTTATATTTTATTTATACTCAGTCTGGCATGCTCTACGAGAAAATTCCCAAGGCACAATGATCTAATTTTACTGTTCCTCATCCATCTAAGGACTCTCATACCGGCGACAGTATGATCAATATTGCAAGAACACCTCACTCTACTGCATCTGATCCTGTGCCTTCTTCCGAAATCTATGTCGTGTCATCTGAAAAAGGAAAAAGTGACAAGCAACCTGCAAGTAAGTAAAAGGGGAAATGAAAGAAAATGCAAACTTCTACCTCGTAGGAAAGATCATATGATCAACCAGCTGGTAATCAGAAACCTTGTTACCCTTGCATAATCTGTAATGAGGAGAAATTTTTTTGAGACTGTCATGATCACCCCGAAGTCTCCAAATTAATTAAGACTTTGCATGCATCTGATGCCAATGCTAGACACAAATTTGGTTGCTACGGATACATATTCTAGTTCCCAAGTGCTTATGTTATCTGTTACAAGGCCGTCAACTGATGTTTTGGTGTCAAAGTGTAACAAATATTATGGTAGTCAGGCTACTGATTAACCTACTACCTCGACCACGAAGCTGTCTATGTAATCGATACTGCTAAATGCTATTCCTAAATTGACAATCAAGCCACCAAAGGGAGTTGTTCATAAATCGAAATTTAATCCTCGAGCAGGAGCTGCTCAAAATTATAATATAGTTGAAGATTTGGTTCAATCCCCTTTAGCTATGTCAGTGCTTGAGGTGCTACAAAATTTTCCCTCCTAGAAACATGCTTTGTTGTCGGAAATTGGTGGAATCGATCCGACAAATTCCAATCTTGTGGTCTTTAATCATATGGGCTATGTGCCGCAAATACCAGCATACTTGACATTCTCCATCCAATTAAATTTTCTCAATGACCTTGTTCATCGTACTATTATTGATGAGGGAGCATCTACGTGCATTATGTCTCTAAATTGTTGGAATTCACTTGGCTCGCCACGCCTATCTCAATCACCTACGACGTTGAAAGCTTTCGACGGACGTACATATAAGCCTTGCAGTATCATCAATAAGCCACATGTTGAAATAGGGGGGAAAACAGTGAATGTTGAAGTTGAGGTCATTGACGAACCCCTTGATTACAACATTTTACTCAAAAGATCATGGGTATATGCTATGACTACGATCATCTCTACATATTTTAGAATGATCACCTTTCCACATAAAGGTGTCATCACAATCATCAATCAAATCTCCTTCTTTGCCTCCAATTCCCAAGTAACTGGAAGTGTTCTGTTAGTTCACACACCCCAACTCACACTTCAGAACATTGGTGTAGGACTCTTAAAGGATTCTTCCCTTATGGGAACCTTTTCATTACTTCCGCCTGCGACGTCGGCAGAAATTGCAAACATAGAGACCTGATACATGGTTTCTTCCACTCCATTTGGCTTAAGGAATATTACCGGTGATTCTGTTGTTATGTTGGATGAATTTTTGCTGCCCAACCCAATTGAGCTGGCATAGAAATCAATCTACATGCCTTGGGCGGCGAATCCAAATTCATCGTCGTCGGTCATTTGGGTTGATCATTCATTATATTTTGGTACTCCATGTGATCCTTTTTCATCGACTTTCTTGGAAGATGAGAATATTGTGGGATCCATGATGCTAGAAGGAGAACCATGGGAAGATCATCATCATCGCTCCCACCTTCAAGATTACGAAGAAGATAATCTTATTGAACTATATCACCCATCAATAAAAAAATATTTTCGAATTCATTTCCCATTAATGCAATCGAATCCGAGTTAAATTTATCAAATATTGAAGAAACCATTTCTATCAATATTTCAACCAAACCTGGCATTGTAGAAAAAATTCACGTCGACGTGTATTGTTCTCCATAAAAAATTGAAACTTATCTCTCTCTCTTTTGTGAATTTTGTGATGTATTTTCTTGGTCTTACGAGTAAATGCCAGGCATAGATATTAGTATCATTAAACAGACCATTAAAATGTACCTTGATGTCAAACCGATACGTCAACACCTTGGTCCTGTTTATCCGAAGAAGGTTGCTGCGATTAAAGCAAAAGTTGAAAACATTTTGCATGCTGGTTTCATTTACCCTGTTCTATTAATTGACTGGGTCTCCAACATTGTTCCTGTTATGAAGAAACAAGGGAAAATCAGAGTGTGTGTTGATTATCGGGATGTCAATATTTCTTGCCCAAAAGACAACTATTCTACTCCCTTTATCGACCAAATTATTGACGATTGTGCTAGATGCGAAATATTTTCGTTCATGGATGGATTTATAGCTACAATCAAATCAATATCTGCCCAGAGGACCAATATAAGGCAACATTCATCTGTCCCTCAGGCACATTCTATTATTGGAAACTCCCATTTGGACTAAATAACGTTGGGGAAACTTTTCAGAGAGCAATGGATTATGCTTTCAATGACATCAAGCACATTGTTCAACCTTATCTAGACGATTTACCAATGCATTCAAGAAACTAGATTGATCAACCGATGCATTTGAGAGCTATATTTCTATGCTGTCGACACTACAAAATATGCTTGAATCCACATAAATGTGTTTTTTGTGTTGGTTCTGGTCGTTTTCTAGGATTCATCATCTCAAAAGAAGGAATTTGAATCAACCCACTAAAGTTTCAGGCTATTCTTGATTTTCCTGCGCCATCAAATTTTCTTTAGTTACAAAAAATTTAGGGAAATGCTAACTTCCTAAGGAGTTTCATACCCAACTACGCCAAAATAGCTAAAGGATTTACTCGGCTCTTGAAAAAATGGATTCCCTTCTAGTTGGATAAGGTTGTGCAAGCTTCTTTTGATTTTTTCAAGGATACACTTGTCCGGGCGTCATTAATGTATCCCCCCAATTATCAGAGTGATTATTTCTTATATATTGTCATAGCTGATACGACCATTGCTATGGTATTGCTATAAGAAGAAGATGGGATAGAACATATAATATATTATTTGAGTTGTAATCTCAATGATACGGAAGTGAAGTATTCGTACGTAGAAAAGCTCACCTTGGAAGTCGTTCAAGATGTCCAAATATTTCGCCACTATATACTGTTTCGAAAGGCCATTGTCATTTCGGATTGCAAACCCATGACTTACATTTTATCATGTCAATTACTGGGGGGGAAATATTCAAAATGGATTTTCATTTTGTAGGAGTTTGATTTGGAATTCATCAAATCCAAGTCAAAGAAGTATTTAGTTTTGGTTGAGCTTCTCTGTGGCCTTCCCTCTAATAGTACTGCTGCTACATTGGAACCATGTATTCATGATGAGTCTCTATTTCTGATCTAATCATCTGATCCTTGGTATAGGGATTTTATCATTTATCTCCAGACCTAGAATTTTCGGTCTGATACGTCTCACTCTTAACAACGATGTATTTGATACCAAGCCAAATATTATATAATCATCGGAAATACACTTATCGTCGTGGTGTTCATATGATTTTAAGGAGGTGACCGAAAAGTTTTTAAATGATTTTCATGCTGGGGCTTGTGGTGGAAACTTGTCTAAATATGCTACCACACAGAAGATGCTTTGTGCTAGTTACTTTTGGCCTACCATATTTTGTGACTGCATCCTCGTAGTCAGAAGTTGTCATGCATGCCAGATATTTGATCGTAAATTTCTCAAACTGCCAATGCCAATGCATCTTGTTATCGTTGTGAGGCCATTTTCAAAATGGGACATTTATTTCATGACATGTAACTCTCATTCCTCTGGGGGGCATGGTTATATTATTGTCGCAGTAGACTACTTTACCAAGTGGGGCGAAGCGATGCCTGCATTCAACAACACAGGCGAAAGAAATGCATTATTATTTTTTAATCATTTAATTTCACGGTTTGGTGTTCCATAGGCTATAGTCATAGATCATGGTAATAATTTCCGCAATCACATGATGAATGAATTGACGGCAAAATTAGGACTGTTGCATGATAGTTATACTCCTTATTATCCACAATCAAATGGACAAGTTGAGGCTATTAATAAAATTCTTAAATGAATGCTTCAACGATTGATAGGAGTTCATAAACGAAATTGGCATTTTATCATGTACTCGACTTTGTGAGTGTACCAAACTTCGGTAAGAAATGAAATTGGATTTACCTCCTTTCAATTGGTGTATGGTCTGGAAGTTATCTTTCCTATCCAATGTGAAATACAGTCGTTAAAACTTGCAATCGAATTTTTACCTGACATGTCTTATGAAAAAGCACATATTTTTAACCTCATCCATCTTGATGAAACACATCGTGAAGCTGCATTGGCAAATGAAGCGCAGAAGAAACATATAAAGGTGCAACATGACAATCATGTCTAGAATCGCATCTTCTCATAGGGTGACCTGGTCCTTCTTTATGATCAGGAAGTTGATGTAATAGGTACAGGGAAATTTGAGCTGTTATGGCATGGCCTCTATATTTCCAAAAGAGTTCTTGCTAAGGGTGCCTACGAGTTGGTAGATTATGATGGAATTCCATTGGTGCAGCCTCGAAATGGATTGTATCTAAAATGTTACTATGCTTAAACTTGAGCGTAGTAAACTGTTGTATTATATTTTATATATGTTGTTGATTTGCATTTAATGTCTTAGTTTTTTTCCAAGAGTTTTCTTGAAGTTAGTAATCCACTTTACATTTCATCGTAGTGTCTGAATCTTTGGAATCATTTGTTGGGTATGATGATGGTGCTAGTCATAGTACACAGAATCTACACTCTGCAGCGTGGGTAATTTTTGCTTCGAATGAAAAGTTAGTGAGTTTTCAAGGGATTTTGATTAGTCGATATACAAACAATATCGTTTTTTTTTTTCTAAGTATGCTTAATCTATTAATCATCAAAAACAAAAATATGTACAGCAGGAACTATCCAGGACCAGGCCCGATGTTGAGGCCTGTTAAGCAAAAAATCATTGTGGAGCACTGCCCTCCAAGAGGGAAACCAATGCTGCAGGTTTTCCAGCAAAATCCCACGCAGGGGATGCATCTTGTTCATGAAAAAGAAAGCCTATGAGACCTAACCGAAACCATTAAAACAAACATAAACATTTTCAAAAAGTAGACAGAGCCATAGCAAAAACTAGGAACAGTGGAGGCGCTACTCGTCCGGTTCCACTTCCTCAACCCTGCACCATCAATCATCTGGTTCACCATCAGTTGTATACAGGTCCTCTATAGAGTGTATAACTTTCTCAGTAGCTGGGGTGCACTTTACCTCGCTCGGTTGAGTTTGGTGCTGCGCAGTTTCAGTTCCAGGGTCCCGAGTATCAGTTTGTTGCTCATGTTGCTCCAGATCAATATCAATGTTCATCTCATTGTCTTGACTTGCGCCTTCCTGGTTGATGTCCATTTCCAGCACATTCACTCTGCCATCACTTTGCCCTATATCATTCATGTCCACAGCCCTTCCGGCCCGCCTTCCTGAATTGAGATCCTCATCTTGAGGAGACTCACAAAAAACAATAGTAACAGAGGCGGTAATTCGAGGGAAATTGAGCGCACTTATGAAGGTGAAGTGCCTCGTTTGAGAATGGGCTGGAGCATGCGGGGGGGTGGGATATCGTTGCCCAGAATGAAGGATACGACCTCTGGCAGCTTGGGAAGTTCTTTCAGAAGAATGAGAGTCCGCAGCGGAGGTGCTGGAGGACGGGGAGGAGCGCCTTATCAGTCGCCGGGATGAGCCTCTTCTGCATCTCATCCTATGCCTGAGACGAGGCATTCTCTCATTTGAAGCAGGAACCCTGGATGAATTTTGTAACCAGAAAGAGGCGTTGGCCAAGTGCGAGAGCAGGAGCAGGATAGAAGCCCTGGACAACTGCTCTGTCCAATTTCCGGAATCACGCATACAATTCCCCACAATTGAGAAATGTAGATTGTCGCTGAGCTCTAAACAGGTATGGATCCTGGTACGTTTGCCAGTCACTGTGCGTTCGGAGGAGATCCGAACATTGGGAGAGCAACAAACAGAAATGGGCCTGGGAATAGTGCTTGAGGGATGCTCGCCCGCCATCCTGTGAACTAAAGAACCCAATCTGCTGCCAACCATCCGCATTAACCCCTCATTTAATTGATTGATCGCCATGTCCTGTTTGCAGTGTGTGGAGATATCTCGATCCCCGGTGACTGAGTTGTGAAGTGCGCTGGGCGATAAATGCCTTAAATGCTTCATTCCCTTGTGCAGGTGCCGAAGGACACTTGCAAGTCTTGGTGGCTTTTGGCTTGCCGGAGTGCCGCCTGGCCAACGATGCCACCCTTTTTTCGTTTTAACCACCCGCATCCGAGTATACAAACAATATCATTGAGTATAGCGCGTTGATCGAATTTTTCTCTGATGCCATTTAATTTGGTATTAGTCGCATCATCATTAGATTAGACTCTCAACTTGTGGTACTGCATCTTTTTTTTTTCTTTCACAAATTCAGCTGCTGATTGGTATTCAAAAAAAGTATAGGAGTCTAAGCTCCAGATTTACAAGATGGCGTTGGCAAGAGGTGGGCCAATTATAGATGCATTTGGCGCTATTTTCTTTACATCTTTCTTCCTTCATTATGAGAAAGGCAGAGTTAGTGTAAATTCTAATAAACTGGAGTAACAAAAAACATACTTTGCAAGTCATATTTGATTTTTGCAGACGTGATGTAATTGCCGCCCGTTGAGGTAATGAAATTTCCGCTCAATTGATTCAAAAAATCTTCACTTTGCCATACTTTGACTTGTCAGCAGGGCTATCTGGGAAGCTGACAGAGGCATAAACAAAGGCACAAAAAGACAAAATTCTGGAGCAGAGGAACGCTGACTGGGCAGACAGAGACGCAGATTTTGTGGTGCATTGGCTGGGATGAAACAAAGGTCGATGGATTGATGATTGAAAGAGGTCGACTGATGTTTGAATGCTGTCGATTGAGCACGAGAGGGTAAATACACAGGAGGAGACACAGAGCTTAATGGAGCGTCACAGAGGGAGTAAGATTTTAAAGCTGCAGAAGTTACATCTATGGGAATCACTGCCAGAGGACAAAAGGCTGAAAAGTGAGACTTTGCAAATGAACTGGGCATAGGTTTTTAGAGACCAAGAGCAGTGATCTGCTGAGGAACAAATCTGCTAAGGAATATAAACCTGTTCATGGCAAGAAAAAGAGCAGATCAGAGCCATTACATCGGAGGTTTCCAACAGTATGAGAACATGCTCTGTTTTCTCATTCATCTGCTTTTTTGTTGAGGGATCGAAGGACATGGTAAAAAAGGTTGCCTTTCATCTGTTGGTCAAGAGTTTGGCATCTTCCTATGATTTGCTGTAGAATCAAGTTATGTGCTTTTCTGTTTCTTACCATCAGACTTATTACAATGGCTGAGTCTCCAATTATTACAGCTGTGCTTATGCCAAGTCTCTGAAGCTGAAGCAGACCTTGGTAAAGAGCTAACGCTTCTGCTCTGTTATTGGATACAGTACCCAGTCCCCATTCATATTCAGTTAACACATCACCATTACCATTACAAATGATTCCTCTAGCCCCAGCCATTCCTAGGTTGGACTTGGAGGCACCATCAAAAAATAGATAATGGGTATTGCAGTTCCTGAGCCATCGTGCAAATTCCTCTTCTTTCATCCTGAGTTTCCAGCTGTACCTAGACTTGGTTCTGCTACTGGGATTGCTTCTGTTTTGTGCTATGTTTTTCCTGTCTAGAAGATACCCTATGTAATTCCTTTCTTCAACATGTAGATCCAGCGTGTTCAGTTGCCCTTGACATTTTGTGGACAGAGCTTCCAAATTGAGACTCCAAGCTTTTTTATGGAGCTTTTTGATGCTGGTTTCTTTACCTTTGAAGATCATGCGGTTTCTTTCCAACCAGATGTTCCATAGAAGGGTATAGGGCAAGGCATTCCAAACCCTTTGAGCAATTTTGTTTGTTTTTTTTCCCCATGGGTAGTTTTTTTTCGATATGTGCAATGCTTCAAAGATGCTAATGCTAGGCGCCCAAGGGAGATTGTGGCTCCGAAAAGCTTCCTTCCAGCAAGCTGAGGCAAAAGGATATTCTATGAATAGATGTTGGCTTGTCTCTTCATCAAATTGACAGTTTGGACAGCGAGATGGCCTGTTTATTCCTCGCTTTCTGAGGTTCTCAGAGGTGAGGATTTTCCCTCTTAGGAGGATCCATAGAAAGAATTTAATTTTTGGAAGAGATTCTGCCTTCCAAACTAGTCTCCAATGCGCCCAAATAGCCATGGGAAAATTGATGTTGCAGATCTGATGATAAGAAGCCTTAATAATATAGATAGTTCCTGAAGGATCCCATCGAAAGTCATCAGCAAAGTAGCGTTTGGAAGGTGCTATACCATGAAGATGGTCTTGCAGATTGTTGAGACTGATTTCTATATCTGTCGGTGTGTGTGGGAAGGTCCAGCCTTTCCAGGTATGAGAGTGGGCATCCCATTGAGAGATCTGATCCAGAGTTTGTATCCCTATGCTGTTAAAAAAATATAGAATCTGTCGTGTACCGGGCCATCGACTTATGGGCTGTTGCCCCATTATTTTATCTTCCCCAATTCTTATGTGGCTACCGCCTTTGGGCACTTTGGAATTTTTTTGTTCAAGAAATGGGATAGCTTTCTTACACATCCTCCAGATTTTTGAGCATGCTCTGTTAGGGAGCTCATGTTCCAAAAGCTGATGCCTTGGGAAACCGATATATTTTTTTTCTAGAACTATCTTCCACCAAGCAGTCTGGCCAGTTATTAGTCTCCAAACAAGTTTTCCAGCAAAGTCAAGGTTTAGAAGTTTAGAAGATCTAATTCCTAGCCCTCCTTTCTCGTATGGCTGAGTGACCTGCTTCCAGCTTACCAAATTGTATTTTTTTGTTTCTGTTCTCCCTCCTTGCCAAAGAAAATGACGAAGGAGAGCATCCATTTTATTATGAAAACTGGCAGGGGCTTGTATGAGTGTAAAGCAATACAAGGGCAGGGAGGAGAGACCTGCTTTAAGAAGGACTAGGCGCCCTGCTGGGTTAAGCCAAGAGGTGCCCCATTACTGTATCTTCCTTTTCATCTTGTCAATAATAACTTCCCAGGCTGTAGCTTTCAGGTTGTCGGCACTCACAGGCATGCCCAAATAAGTAAAATTTTCCCAGTCCAGCTTACATGGAACTCCAAAAGTATTAGCAATCCTATGAAGAATTGGTGCCGAAGCGTTCCACCCATATATACAGCTCTTGTGATAATTTATCAAACCTCCAGAGTAGCTCATGTATTTATCTAGGAGAGCTTTGAAATGGCTGGCTATGATATTAGAGGCTCCCCCCATTAGTAGAGTATCATCAGCAAACTGAGAATGATTGATGTTCTTGACTCCATTATCAAATTTGATCCCGGTGATGAGGCCCATACGACGGTTGAAATCCATAGCTCTGCTGAAGGATTCAGCCATCAATATAAAGAGATAAGGTGAAAGTGGGCAGCCTTGTCTTAGTCCTCGAGTAGATTGGAAGGATGGCCCAGGTCTACCATTAATAAGAGGGGAGATCCAAGGTCCTGTGATGCAGGCTTTAATAAGACTGATGAAGGTTGTGGCAAATCCCATTTTTTCAAGCACAACAAAAAGGAAGGAGTGCCTGACTCGATCAAAAGCATTGGCTAAGTCTAACTTTAAGATGAAGCCTTTCTCATTTCTTGCTTGACTGGAATAGATAGCCTCTTGGACAAGAAGGATGGAGTCCGAGATTTGTCTATTGGCCAAAAAACCCCCTTGATTTTCAGAAATGAGAGAGGGGAGAAGAGGTTTTAGGCGTGTAGCCAAGATTTTTGTCAAGATTTTGTAGGGTGAGTTACACAACGATATGGGTCGAAAACAAGAAAAAGACAAGGGTTGATTTTCTTTAGGAATAAGGGCAAGATGGGTGGCATTAGTAAACTCTCCTATTTTGCATTTGCGTTGAGTCCATCTTAGCATCTTGAAAAGGTCGTTTTTAATAGTTTCCCAGTATGTTCTATAGAAACAGATTGGGAAGCCATCTGGACTAGGGGATTTATCTGGCTAAAGGGCCCAAATGGCATTTTGTATTTCTGCTTCACTGATTTCTTTGGTCAAATCTGCATTGATATCCTCACTGATTCCTTTGGGTATGTGCTGTAGGAGGTCTGAATAATCCTTTGCTTCCTTTATCTCTGTTAAAAGAGTGTTGTAATAGTCTAAGGCAGTTTGTTTGATAGCTTGTTGGGTTTTTTGAGGACGGCCTTCCTCATCATTGATCATGGTGACATTATTTCTGACTTTCCTGACAGCTGCTTGCTTATGGAAGAAAGCAAAAATTTTATCTCCTCCTTGAAGCCAAAGTTGTCTTGATTTTATTCTTCACTTCTGCTCTTCTTCTCTATTGACACGGTACAACTGATAATATAAAACAATTTCTAGTGCTTTATCCTCGTGGGAGAGCCCGTTCTCCTCTATTTTCCTGTGATTTTCTTTCAATTTATTTTTTATATCAGCTTTGGCGTTTTTTGGTTCTTTATAATGCTGCTTCACCCAATCCTTCAAGGCATGTTTTGTATTTTTCAGTTTACATTCCCAAATGAACCCCAGTGATCCTTCTATGTGATGCTGCCAGGCTGTTTTAACAATCTGATCCACAATTGGATTGCTGCGCCATAGAGAGCTATATTTAAAAGGCAACGGCCCCAAAGGACAGAGTGCTTCAAGGACAATGTTGGTGGGGTAGTTATCGGATGCTAAATAAGGAAGTATTGCAGCATGAGCTGTGGAGAACTCAAAGAGGAGAGTGGTGTTTATCAGAATTATATCAAGACGCTCCATTATGTTATCTTTTCCCAGTCTGCAGTTGTTCCAAGTATACCTCCGCTTTTTTGGAATGATATCAACTAAATCGCACTCTTGCATGATGTCTTCCAGCTTTGCTCTATAAGGATCATATGTAAAGATGCCTCCTCTTTTCTCATTGGAGTGTAATATAAGATTGAGATCTCCCCCAAGGATGATATTGTTGTTGTCTTCAGCTTGGATGTCTTCTTGTCGAGTGGCCCAACACTGCTCTTTATCTCTGAAATGGTTCGGTGAATAAATATTATAGATGAATATTTGTTTGTACTTTGCTTGCTTTTATAGTGTGACTTTGATCCAGTATTGATTGATAGTATTGGATGTGCATGTCCACACATTTTTGTTCCAAATAGTGGTGATTCCACCAGAAGCTCCTCTTGCTTCACATATGTGTCCATCATAATGCCTTAGTTGATCTATAATTCTTTTCATCTCTTGCAGTCTTTGTTTAGTTTCTTGAATCATTACTATTCCTGGCTTCTCATGATCTATAAGATCTTTCAAGGCAGTAGTTTTAGAGGGGTGCCCTAGTCCCCTACAATTTCATGATATAACTTTCATCATTGAGTATGTGGGATTCAGAGAGATGCTCGTCCCCTTTGCTCCTTATGTGTTGTTTCTTTGTTGTTTTGACCCAATATATAAGTTTCTATGGGACTTTGAGTTCCCATGGCAATATCTTTTTGGGCGTTTTCATCCCTTTTCTGTTTGCTAGATTTCCTGCCAGGTCCTTTTTTTTGAGATTATTGATTAACTCCATGCTCTTTCGAGGAGCTCCTGGTTGTTCGGGGTGGGGGGGGATCAAGGGAGTGGGAGGGAGAGGATTGATAAAGGGAAAAGAGGATGGGGGGATCATTTTCGAGGGGAATCAGGGGATCATTTTCAGGGAGAGAGAGGGCGCCAAAGGGGTTAGATGAGATCAGGGGAGAATCAGAGGTTTGGCCCGGGTTAGAAAAGATGGGAGGGCCTAGGGAAGAAGAGGAGGGAGGAACAACTGAGGTAGAAGATTTGGGGGGGGCTGAAGGGGGAGATGGTTTGGGAGGGGCAGTTTTGGGAGGGGCCGCTTCATAGTTTGCTTTCGGGCCAGTTGCAGTATTCTTTTTCTTAACAGTTTCCCATTGTTCCTCAGAATGAGCAGGTTCATCATTAACTAGTTTAGAGCAGCGATTGGAAAAATGGCCGTATTCATGACATACCTTGCATTTAAAGGGAATTTTTTCGTAGTCTAGTTGCTGAATTTGCGTCCAATCATCCACCTTTAATATGATTGCCTCTGGAAGACCCTTGCCGAGGTCAACTTCAACACATATACGCGCACATGCCTGCGTATTATCCTTGGGATCGCTCCGATCAATGTATTTTCCAACAGCATTGCCGATGGCTCGAACCAAGTCATCTCCCCAACAGTGGAGCAAGAGATGCGGAAGCCGGACCCAGACTGGGACTGCATTAGGGACATCCAGCTCAGGATCGAATTCTGGAGTCCATTTGTTCAAATACAAGCCACGAGAGTCCATGAAATATGGACCATTTCTGAAGATTAAATTCTTGTCTGCTCTAGATTCAAAATGGAATGTGTAATATCCTTTCCCACAGAAACGAATGGAGATTTTACCGTTTACTTTGTCTGCCCAATTTCTTTCGATCCATCGTTGAACTGTTTTCGAAGAAGGCCATAGGCCAGTGAATTTACCGATGAGCCCCCAATCAGCAAGAGAGAGTGCATCCATTCGAAGAAGTGTAGGAGGGAGATCGACCTCTTGCAACCCATCTAACTTCTTAAAAAACTTCAAAAGCGCAGGGCGAGTTCTTTGGGGCTATAAGGATTTGACCAAAGCTGAAAAAGAATCTGCTGCAGACTGATCGATAGAGCCCTCCGTAGCAGCATTCGGAGGGGCCATGACAGGCCAGCGGCCTCGCGCGAAGGTGAAACCAGCAGACAACAACTACGTTAAACGTGCGCAGGCAGAGCGCGCAGGCATCTTGGTACTGCATCTTACTAGCATTTATACTGTCAGAAATCCAATACTACATCGTATGTTCCTAAGAGTTTGAATTTTGGAAAGACATTTTGATTTTATTCAATATCAAAACATTTCCATAAACTTGAACACATTAATTGATTCCTTAGCGAATTATGCTATAAACAGACATTTGCAAGTCATGTAAATACATATTTTCAATTCACATCACATAATTGAATAGGATTGCGTAATAAAAATAGGAAAACACTGAAAAAAAATAGATAGATAGTTATAGGTTTTTCCAAAAAAAAATTCCCAAGATACATTGGTCATCTGACTTAAAAATGTATGCAAAATGTCAAAAGTAAACTAGTGATGCTCGTGATAACATGCTATTGATCTAGATATCTTACGCAATAGCCGCATCCAACGGTTAGGAATGCCAATTGTATGGCGTTGCAGTCTCATGGGTAAAACTTTGATCTGACAATCTGGAATCTCGAGAGTCAACCCCTGTGGGTGTTGGTGTAGCTCAGCAAGAGTCTCAGCCATATCCAAATCCTGAAGGACTACTCTCCCGATAGCTCTCTCTGTTGGATGGTTTGATCCTTTCTCTAGCTGTCTCACTGGTCGAACTAGACCTACATTTTCATTACATAAAAACTTTAGTTTAGTCTTGGAAAAAAAAAAAAAGAAGAAAAAAAAAACATTTATAAACATTAGAAAAGTCAAAAAACATGGTCCAAAAATTCTTACCAATTGCACCCCATTGAGTGTTGTCTGGTAAAGCCAAATCTGGATCTCCTTGGAAGTCAATATCTGCATATGCATAATCATCAATGGCGACCATCTGTCACCTGAACCAGGTGAATAATGCAGTAGAGAACACGATGTTCTATGTCTAGCCATCAGTTCCACACATCTTTGCATCCTTGGATCTCTAGGGCTATATATACCTAGTGTCACATGTTGAGGTTGCATCAATGGAATCCTATCTAAGGCAAAAGAAATCAAGATCAAACCATAGTTGAAATTTTTCTTCCTTCCTCCCTTTACCTTGCTCAAATGTTGTCTCATCTGAGAGAGTACAACTTCAGCCTAGTTGAAAATTGTTGGTTCCAGGCACTCTAGTCCATATTGCATGTAAGATCTATTTGCTACGTGTAGTGTAGCGGTACAAGCAAGCTTTACGATAGTGAATAGGATGGTCCTCAATGGCACGTCATGTACATCGCGGATGTTTATTTTCCCACCCTTACTAGGTTTAGTCCCTGGATTTCAATAGTGCAATATATAATCTCTCATTGTATCTCCTGCAAGAGTAGATCCTAAAAGAGAAATGGTAAGATCTCTCCTCGATAATCTTGTGAGAAAATAGATATCCTCCACTAATATTTGGACCACTTTTTCCCAATGTGAAATGCCTCTTTTTTTGGATCCCATGAATGAACAAGGAAATCCAATAGTTCCATCTGTTGCCTCATAGTCGACAGTCTGAAGTACTTTAGCAACCCACAGTCTCTGAGGGCTCTTAAAGTGCTCATATTGTTTAAGGAAATCATGTTTTGTTCCTCATGTTCATTGTCCCTCCATGAAATCGTCATTTTCATCCCATGAACCCCTAAAACACAATCATAAGACTTATAAGGATCCATTTCATGAAAAAAGCTATGCAAAATTTGGGCACACTGCAAAGAACAAAAATGGGAATTGCGCCCAACGCACCCCAGGTCAAGGGACAATGTGTTGCAAGTGTACTTGGACTTCAATTCCAGTGCACTGCAATGCACCTTTCGTCAAGGGTACGTTGCCCTATGTGCAAAATAAATTTACCCTAAGGGGACCAAAACCCTAAAAAATTGCAATGAAATGAAACATGAATGCTACTGAAGGAAAGAGAAGGTTCATAGCTCTAATCTGGATCGAACGACAAGGAAAATCATGCACAGAATCTGTCGCAATCAACTGTTGAAATTCGAGGGAAAAAACTGGTTCAGAGCTCCAAAATCCAAATGGTAACTTTCAAATGGTAAAAATGAATGGTAAAACCCTTTTAATTATTCATTTGATTATTGAAAATCATATTTATTGTTGTGACTATGGTTTTTATTCATTTTTTTCTATGAAACAGGTATTTTAATCCATTTGATGCTGTTCTGAACATGTTTTACAGTTGATATAGTAGATTAGTCGTACACACTTATTCAAGAATGATTTGACCACAAAGCATATTTTTATCCTTATTTTTTGAGCTTTGGTAAAAATGAAAAAGGAATTGAAGCACACTTTTATCTCTTTTTAGAGCTTCGATAATGGTGAAAAAGGAACCCCTGGAGTCTTCTTTTAGCTATTTTCAGACTCCAATAATGTGAAAATATTGTCGAGAACTTGTCTTTCAAGCTCATAAAATTAAGTGAAACAACATCTACTTAGTATAAGTTTAACCCTTTTCCGGACTAAGATAGATTATTTACGAAAAAAGAAAACTATAGTCAAACATGGCTAGGAGGTTCTCTCAGGTATCATTTTACACTTTTTCAGATTTGAGTGACAAATTTACGAAAAAGGGCTCATGGAGTTTTCTTTTTTCCTCTTTTCAAAACTCTCTAAATATGAAAAAGGACTGGGCTGTCATTGTCGTTAGGCTCGTTAAAACATAAAATAACGATGGGCTTGTCTATCATGGCAGGAATCGAGTTTCATTTACTGCTAGACTCGCTAAATTATTAAATAGTGATGAATTCGCCTAAAGGGTTGAATTATAGATCAAGAATATGTTATCCTCCTCAAGCTTGTTAAAAAATAAAAAGGTACTAGCCGAAAAATGACCAGGGAGAATCTTGGGAAAGTGAACAGAACACTTTTACAGTAGCAGGTCGCTCTTGAACATGACACTTTCACTCCATCATCATGAATTTTAGGTTGGGTAATATTCTTGATGGTTCATTCATACCTATGGTTCATCATACCTTCACTTCAGTTTTGGGTCAATTCTGCCAACTCATCTCAGTGTTGCCAATATGTTCAAGAGAAGTCATCCAGTGAATACTCATCCTTCTGCAATACTCATAAACCTTCATTTCCATGACAGTCATCCCTGAACATTGTTATATCTAGTCACATTTTGTCTCTGAAATCATTAACTCTCGTTTCATGATAAAGTGTCTTCCTGTTGACATCAAATCATCAATCTAGGAAGTTTACTTAGAAACACAATCTTCCAATACCCTGAGGCTTGTTACAGTGTCGAAAATATCGTCACTTCCAGACCTTTAACCGAAATATTGTGTTTGGCGTTTGATAACAAATCATTTATTCACGCCTTACAAGTTGTACTGCAGTACCTTGAGGTCCATTAACATCAATGGTGGTTCTCTCACGTTTGTTAACAACTCACATCATTGGTTGGTAATCAAACGATGTCTTCCCATGTTTCATGACAAATTATATATTCGCATGTCTAGAATTTTCCCCGAATGATCGATTGAACGAGATAATAATATCCCAGATCTAGTTTCATCCATCTAGGCTGCGATTTCAGGATTGTTTTACACATCATCTGTATGATGACTTTACAGACAGATTGTCATATGAACATGGACCTATATCTGTAGGCATGTTTGTATTGAGATCCATTCCAATGTAGACGACTTTATGAATTATGTACTCCCTTAGCAATTCATGATCAAGATGAAAATATCATGATGTAATGTATTGTAAGATTGATGCAGGTTGCCACTCCACTTCAGTTCTAGCTCATCACATTGTAAAGCATCTCATCCAAGTATTATTATTATTACTTCACACTTTAGGGGGTAGCTATTATAGGTTAATTTGGGTATCATCCCCAATGACCTGGTCAAAATAGGCATCATCCCCAGGACCAATGAAATAGGATCTATTATCCCCTCATATTATAGTTGCTATATGCCCTAAGAGAAGAAGAATTCATATTGTGAGATTTCCAAGGTTTGAAGTATATGTTATATCACTTATTTACTGATCAACGCAGCCTCTAAAGGGACTAACTACGTTGCAATGCAATATCCTCCATTCAAGGGTGCACTGCTATGCACTTCCTGACATTCAAGAGTGTGTCACCTGGGAGCGGAATTCTCATTGTTCCAGGAATCTCCACATGGCCAGTGCCTTCTAGAAGAGTCCATATGTGTCAAAAATCAAATCCAAGTGTCCATCTAACACCTCTGAACTTGGGAAAATGTCTTACCTATTATTAGAAATTCATTCATTGAGAAACTACCATCAATTTCCCTGTTAATTGAGCACTCATTCTAGTGCTAGGGGAGGAAGAATTTTGGTAAATAAATGTTATTGGATTCTCATTTGAATGAGTGAAAGTACTGATATGCTGCTAATATAATGTTGGATGTGATGAGGTTGGGATGAAAATGGAGCTGGTGGCAAGAAATCGACCATTGGTTGTAACCACCCCCTTCTACTCTTTAATAAATATTGTTGTTCATTTTCCCATATATATGTCTCTATTTCTTGTGAAATTTATTCTTGAATGATATATGTATATGTATATGTATATGTATATGTGTGTGTGTGTATATATATATATATATATATATATATATATATATATATATATATATATATACATATACATACATATATGTATATGTATATATATACATATATGTATATATACGTACATATATGTATATGTATATATACATATATATATGTACATATATATATACATATATGTACATATATATATATATATATATATATATATATATATATGTACATATATATATATATATATATATATGTACATATATATATATATATGTACATATATATATATATATATATATGTATATATATATATATATATATATATATATATATATATATATATATAATCGATTTATTTGAGTAAGATAAGTAGATATCTATATATGCATGTTTTCTATTGTTTTTTGTCTGTGTTTGCAGGAATCAATCTAGCGATCTGAGTCGGATTGAGAACAACAACAAAAACGATAAAAGGAGAAGGAGAAGTTCTTGGATCATAAGTATGTTCTTTCACCATTCTGTATATCTACTTATTTTAGAGAAAGTGATGGTAAATTATTTCCTCTCTTGTTCTAAGTGACTAGCACCACACTTAGGGAATTTTTTTTATACGTAGATCACAATTCCACATAGCACTTAACATGTTTTCTTCTTTTAGAATTATCACTATACAATTTTTTCTCACAGGATCATTTGAAACTTGTTGTTTAAAATACCTTTTTGAATGCATAAATGGATTCACAAGCCTCAAAAGCCCTTGTGTCACTCAAGTTATATAAATTAAAAAAAACATAAACTTGAGATTTTAAAAATATCTATTGGATTTTAGTTTAAAATAATTAGAATAAATGCCCTGAAAATGCCATTTTGTCTATTAGTTAGACTACAAGAACACTTCTATACTTGTAATTACTTTTTTGTAGGTGGTAGTTTAAATTTCAAAATCCCATGGCATAATATATGTGGATAAATTCTATCAACTCCGAGTTGGTTTTTGTACCATACCCTAAATTTTTTTACCCTGCCACATTTCCATATAATTTGTTTTTTGTACTTATCACTATTTTTTTTAACAAAAAATGGTTGTATCTAAATAATTTGTGGCAACATGTATTATCTTATATAAAACCCTTCGAAGTCTTAAAAATTATGACAACTTGATTTTTCTTTGAGAATTCAAGTCAATAGAACCACATGTATAAATTGCACATGTATTCTTTTTTTACTTCACATGTATTCTTCTTCTCAATTTGTGCTTGGTTGGTTGGTTAGTGCCTTATTATTCTATCAAAATATAAGGGCTTAATAATTTAGTGTTTAAGCACTTGATTTCTATATAATTTTTTCTTCTATTTTTGTAATATCCATTCACAAGTTGTGCATTTATATTTATCTTTTGGATTCATTTCCAACCCATATGTTTGAGTTGTAAGGACTATGAATATAACGATCAAATTTTTTGTTCGACATTTGATATCTCAAATGAAATTTTGGTTAAACTTGATAATTTTGAGATTAGTATTAAATGTTTAAAAACTTGATGAGTTTATCTTTTTGAAAATCATCTAAAGTCATCAAGCATTGCCAAGAAACAATATTCTCTAGTTATATGCTAATGAAGATTTGAACCCATGTCATTTGCATGGTGATGCCTTGTCTTAAACCCTAAGCCCCATCCTAAAAAATCATAGTCTTGACTCTCTTGAGTGGTTGGATAAAATATAAATTTTGTAGGCCAACTACTTAGTTTTACGAATTGGTAATCCTATCAATTTTGGTCTGGTCACTTGTTAATTTTAGCAAGTAGAAATTTTTGGTTTTAGCCAATATTTCTCCAATTAATATTACAAATTATAGATTTCAATTTTAATGATATTTTGTTCATAATAGTTGAAATTTAAGATAACCAGAATATTTGGTTAGCATCATGGTGCTTTTTAAACATTTTAATATGTTTGAAATATCCCATATTATTAGGATATTTTTGTAGAATATTCCTTAATCACTTTCCATGTACATTTTGTAGTCATCCATATTAAGGATTTGATATCAATATCTCCATATTGATCTCAAGATATTTCTTTTGGATTTACCTTGGATCCTGCTAATGGCAATGATTTTTAATTGTAGTTTTAGGAATAAAGAAGAGTTGTCCTAATTGTTTTAATATTTTTATTACAAAATCTATTAACTTTATCATACCATTTTTGGTATAGGCTAGGCTTGTTTTGTATCATATTTGTCAATATGGAGATATTTGTGAGGAAAATGAACATAAAATTGAAATATTTAGTGAATACATTGACTAAAGAGACTATAACTTTGGGGGTAGAGAGCTTTAACACAATTGACATTGTGAAAGACAAGATTCAACACAAGGAAATAATTCCTTTTGACTAGGAAATACAGACATTTTCCAGAAATTATTTGAATGATGAATAAGCCATCACTAATTAAAATGTGCAAAAGGGATATATGCTTCATCCGTTGCTTTCTCTAAGAAGTAGAATGCAGATATTCCTTAAGAATTTGACTAGAAAAAAACAATACTCTTGAGGTGGAGAACTAAGAAATCATTGATAATGCTAAGGAAAATATACAAGATAGTTATAATTAGGGCTTAACTACTAAACATCAATGGTTAACCTATGCTCACAAGCAACTAGAGGATTGACGCACCTTCACTGATTAAAGTATCTAGAAGGAATTAAATCCAATTAGTTTTTCGTTTGTGAGGTACAATGAAGATATAAAAAATCGTAATTAAATATATTTGATTTTCTATTTGAGAGGTGGAATGCATATATCAAAAATCTATCTCAGAATAAAATCATTTTTTAGGTTGATAGCTTAATTATTATCAATAATGTCAAGGCTAAAATCGAAGACAATAAATTCCTTCAAATCATCAAAGATTTATTTTTTCTAGAAATAATTTTGAATATTATAAGATTGTAGTTTATTATAATATTCAGAGGAATAGACCTTGCTTCTTATCCTTCATCTCCAACGAAATATGAATATTTTGTGAAGATGTTGACTTGTAAGATCATCAACCCAAAATAAATAGTGCATGCAGATAATTCGAGTTCCTCGACTGTGGTGGAGATTCTAAGGTAGTGTAACATTAGTTGTAGACTAGTCTCGAGTATAAAAGTGTTGCATGCAGTCGGATGATCAAACCTGGAAATTATGCAATTATTTCGGAGGAATTTCCTAAATAATAGTGGCTTGATTTCTTAAGGAATTGCACAAGGAAATAGGGGCTCAAGCAGAGTTAGAAATTGACTAAGTCTGGGTCAAAGCTTCTAAGTGAGCAGAGAGATAGGTTATTAAATTGCAGGTTGTGATAAGTTGAGAAAATAAATTTTAGTACATCTTTATTCATCATATTAATGAAAGCAGGCATCAGGTTTTTCAGCAGATTTCTTCCCCCTGGAAAAATATTTTGTGCATGTGTGTTATTTGTCATCACATGTTTGTGATTGATGTTGTAAATTGAATTGAATTACATAGAGAAGTAGAGTATGATTGTGTCTATTGATTTAGATCAAAATTCCATGAGAATTTACAATTTTACACCATAATTTCTACATGGTATCAAAGCATGATTCACATTAGAGTAGGAATTTTAAATTTGTTTCCCAGGAGACTAGAATTTGTAGTTTGGTGTGGTTGGATCTATTTAGAGTTGAGAAGACGACCTTCAATGGGTTGAGGCTAGAGTATGCCTTGGAAGGAAACTATAAATTAATTGCATGGAAGGATTGCAGGGAGGTGGTATTGGTTGCCAATGGATTGCTAGAATACATCAAGACAGATGTTGTAAAACCAAAAGAATTGATGTCCAAAACCTTGCTTAGTGGAAGAAAGATGTATCCAAGGCAAGGAGAATCATCTTGGAGGGAATATGGGATCACATTATTTGAAATATCCAGGGGAAATAAAATTTGTTTGCAATATTGAAATCACTGACATAATTTTTCAAGTATAGTAGTGACCACAGGAATATGGCCAGAGAAAATTTTATGAATGGAAAATTATTTTGAAGTTCAAAAAATTGGCGAATCTAACTTGTCCCTAATGTGAAAAATATAAAATCTTTATTGATGTATTTGTAAAATTATTCAAATTTATAATGATATTATATATATTGTCTATCTAATGTTGGCGATTTTTAAGGTAAAATAATTTTATATTGTAAAATTTGGGCGAATCACTTTTATAAAAAAATGGAAATTGGCGAATCTTTTTTTGGAAAAACCATGGAAAATTAGCCCACCTGCGAATATTAGCCCCTAAAATTTTCCATGAATATGGCGCTCAAGGATAAACTTTGAAATATTAAGATGCAAAAGAATGACACTATTCCATGGTATCTGAGCAGGTTCACACAAGTTCGTGATGAAATTGGCATGGTTCGTGTTAATGTTGCATAATATGACTTGGTAAGCCTAGCCCTTATAATCCTTCCCAAGAGCTGGCATAACTACCAAGATTCGATGAATGGGAGGGAGAAACTACCAAATTGAGAACACTTATGGTATGATTTGGTACAAAAGAAAATAAGGCAGAATACCAGAGATGGGAATTCATTCAAGGGTGAGGATTAAGAAAAAATTTCATTGGTTGGAAAGGGAAAGAAGGGAAAATGGAAGAAATATCAATCCAAACCAGAATCTATCAAGGGAGGAATACAAATTTTTTTTCCAAAATTGAATGATTTCGTTGTCATGAATTCGAGAACTATGCCACGCAGTGTCCACATAAAAAGGCGAGCAATAATACCTTAGGAGGAACATCATGTGAAGCTTTGTATTCACAGCTCAATATTGAATTTACCCTTATTGCATGCATGGCCACCATAATGATGGGAAGTGTGTGGTACTTGGACTGAGGTGCATCGTTCCACATGACAAGGTGTAGAGATTTTTTCAATGACCTAGAGGAAAAATATTTGCAGATGCACATTGAGCTGGGGGACAACAGAAGGTACAACACTACCTATGTTGATACAGTCACCTTTTAGTGGGGTTTGGGCTCCCCTCTTAGGCTCAAGGATGTCATGCTCGTTTTAGGCCTAGAGAGTTATAGTTTTGGAAGACCATGGTTATGATGTCATCTTCAACAAAGGAAAAGGATTCCTGAAACACATAGCCATGGGACAAGTGACGCATATCAGTTTTTGTGTGAAGAAGATGTATAAGCTATATGTGGAGGATTATGTTGCATTAGCACTAAGGAGAAGAAGGTGTAGATCCATGATGTCAATGAAATTTGGAACAAAAGACTTGGCCATTTGCATCATAGCATCGTGAAGATTATGAAACACATAACCAATGGCCTACCTAAAGGAGCACTTGAGCAGCATGATGGAAGAAAATGATGTACCTTGGGGAAGTACACAAAATCCACATTCCATGATCAAGACAAAAAATCACATGCAGTCTTGGAAATGATCCATTTTGATGTATGTGGACCTTTCTCGATAGCCTCCACTTCCAAACACAATTTTTTTTTCATTTTTATTGATGACTTCTCACGAAAGTGCTAGATACTCGTCATGCGAAATAAAGATGAGACATTCTCCAAGTTCATGGAATTCAAGGCACTGGTTGAGAAAGAAATTAGCAAGAAGGTAAAGGCTCTCGGGAGCGATAATGGAGGTGAGAATGTGTCGAAGGAATTCAAAATTTTTTATGAGAAAGAAGGCATTTGACGAGAGTTTACAACACTCCACAACCCACAATAGAATGGGGTGGCTGAGAGAAAGAACCATAGAATTGTGGGAGTTGTGAGGGAGATGTTGCATGACCAAGGCCTACCACTACATTTGTGGTAAGAGGCATGCAACAGATTAGTATATTTTCGTAACCAGAGTCCTCATTGGATTCTTGGAATGATTACACTGGAGGAGGATTTCTCGGGGAGAAATCCATATGTGTCGCACTTCAAGATTTTTGGAGCCTGTTTCTACTGCCATGTCTCCAAAGAATCAAGAAAAAAGCTTGAGATGATAACAAAATTGGGGGTATTTGTGGGTCACTCCTCACAACTACCGTGTGTTCTTTTCATCCCTCAAAATGACAGTTTTGTGAAGGGATGTAAAATTTGATGACGAGAAAGTGATGCGGTGCTCTCTTGAGAGGGAGATTCAGATCCCACCAGAAGAGGATATTTTAGCTCCAAAAGAGGAGGCTTAGAAAGTTTTTGATTAGCCAAAAATTGAAGAGCAGAGAGTGGATACGTCCACTCAAGTAGAACCATGCAGAGAAGGCAGGAAAAGGACCAGGGAATATGCTACAGTTGTGTAGGATGTGAGGGAGAATGTGGGAACTCCTTCAAATTTGTAAAGGTAGAGAAGGTCACTTAAGCAGTACACTGGATACATGGATCTAAATATTGAGCTTGTAGATATTGAGTCATCCTGTTTTGAATAAACAGTAGAGAAACATGTATGGGTTGATGCAATGGTGGAAGAGTATGAATCCATTATAAAGAAAAGTGTTTGGGAAGTGGTCCCAAGACCAATAGATAAATCAGTTGTGGGTTCGAGATTGGTCTTCAAGGAAAAGAATGCAACATACATAAGCATAGATAAACATAAGTTCATATTTGTGGCCAAGGGGTACTCTAAATTTTAGGGAATTGACTATGAGGAGAAATTTTATCTTGTAGAAAGGTACTCATCCATTAAATCAATTCTTTCTCTGGCTACTCAGATGGGGTGGAAGATCCACCATATCAATGTAAAAACAAAATTCCTCAATGGGTTTATTGAGGAGGAGGTTTACATTGACAAACTAGAAGGTTTTGAGTCATTTTATTGGGAGTCTCATGTGTGCATAATCAAGCGAGTGGTGTACCATCTCAAACAAGCACCTCGTGCTTGGTACACCAAGATTGACAACTATGTCACTGGTCTAGGCTTCACCAAAAGTGAAGCGGATGAAAATCTATATCACATCTTGGAAGAAGGTAAATTTATCATTTATATCATATTTATAATTTTTATATGAAAAAGAATTTTTATATCAAATCAATGCACCTGAACCATTACTTCTAGCTTATCATTCATAACATACTCAGTAACCTAGGATGACAAATTTCATGAACCTTTCATTCAATTGAATCTATTTCATTAAAGAGAATATATGCAGTTATATGATTCACTTAAGCTTTTATGGAAAATAACGAATGGATAGTTGCATTCCACTCAACCATAGGCTTAACTACATTGTAGTTTTCTTGTAGCTAGCCACTTGTAACATAGATATGATGCCTGAAGAGGAAGACACAATAAGAGTTAAAAATATTAAAATTAGGCCAAAATATGAAATCTACTCTCCTCCACATACATGAATCAATGTTATACATTCCAACCATTGATTTGGGGCCTACTAACACTCATAGTATGACCACCATGGGACTACATAGCACAAAGGGTGTCCTTCATTGATCCAACAATTCCTTAATAGTTCCCCTTTTAGTTCTTTACGTGCTTAGTTAAGGTAACTATTAAGAAAAGTATCCTACCACTCAAGCTTAGGTTAAAAGCTTCCACACTAAATTCCTCATCCTAATTTGGTTAAAATTACAATTCCACATAGGATTTTATACGACTCAAACAGATTCTTGTCTTCTTTTGCTCGTAGACACAGTCTCAAAACTTATTGTGGTTCCATTTGATCCCATATATTTTCTCTAGTTCACACACCCTTCTCTATAATTCCTCTACTTATTTTCATACCACCACACTACACAACTATCTACATCATATTTTGGGGTCCCTCTCTTGGGCTGCATGGTTACTTCAAATTTCTATAGAATGGGTATGCACACAATACCTCTAGATAATTTCAACACCACTTCCCAATTCCTGTCCATAATTTTTGGTAGTTGGATAGTTCAACTGCAAAATTTGAAAAATAAACATGTAATTCAAGGTAGGATAGGGAGTCTCATATTCCTCTTTAAAATTTCCTCTCAGGTATTAAGATTCGTGTTGGATACTCTCTTCTTTGATTTTTAGAAATACATTAAATAAAATTCACATTACATCAAATAATGTCTATCAAGATATCCATACTAGCCATCTCCATAATTATAAGTATTAATTACAATTACAAAACTTGGGGTTTTAAAAATGGGCATTACATTATATAATTAATACAAGATGTAAAATGGCAGATGTGAAAAAGAAATATGGAGGGTGGGTGATACAATGAAGTTGCGTATGAGGTATCCTATAATACGCATTGTGTACAAATTATGGAATTGGATAAATATATGTTTTTGATGTTGCAAAATGAAAAACGGAGGTTGTGTAAGTGAAGAATAAGAGTGGCTTGTTGAGGAAAAATGATTTTCTACACTCAACGTCCCGCAAACATCGAATCGGCTAATTTTTAAGCTATAGTGGGGTGGTGAATAATGTAGGGAGATATTATACAAAGGATAGGTATCATGGATCCCACATTCTGCAAATGAAAAAAAAAACTATGGTATTCATGGGAGATGGAGTCTATTGTTCCCTTGAGATATTTTTTGGCTAGAAAACAATGCCAAGGCACCGGTAGTGTTTTTGAAAAGAGGGTTTGATCAAAATTAGTCTTTTCTTAATAAATTGAAGGACAATACATTATAGGTATTTAATCAAGAGGATAGATTGAAACCAAGGTAGATGACAAATTGATTCAAATAATGTGTGAAGAGAAAAAGGAGAAAAATTTACAGATACTACAATGTTAATCGAGTGCTTTAGGACTTGTTATTGTAGAAAACATAGAGGAATAATATTCATAAGGCTCTAGAATATAACAAGAACTTAAACTATATGAAATATTGACAATAATATAACCATTCGTTTAGAGGTATGATAAAAATAAACAAATATTATCACAAATATCTATGTAACATAACCTTGCTAGAAGTTAGGGAAATTGATTATTGATTTAGCCTCTCAGGAATATTTCACATAACTTGAAATAATTTCAAATATGAAAAAAATATCGAAATATTATCCCACTACACAGCACTCAACTTAACTCTTTTGTTGCACTTTCCTTCTGCACTGATGTGCGCACTCTTACACTTCCTGAATTATTTGCACTTTTATTCCTATGACACCTCATCATTCCTATCTTATTCAGTATTTACTAGTTATTTATTACATCCCATGTGTATGTTTCCTTTAGGCCATTCTTTGTTCAGCCCCCAATATCCCCATTGTGCGCAAATAAATTTAACTTCTCATGTTGTCAGATTCCAGTGACATGACATATTTATCACACAACATCATTTTTATCCATGTAGGGAAAAATATCAAATGTCTTCCTCTTGGTCCCTTAAATAAGTCCCATTCAACTGCACTATATGACTAAGTACCCTTTACAACAAATTCAACAATATAGGCTTCCAATGCACTTTTCAACCAAAAAACAACTACACACGAAACCTTTTTATTTATAGTGTAACCCTCTGGAGTCCAACTACAATATACAATAGGGAACCGAGTTTCTCTTCTTCCAATATTTGTAAACACAACCAAAATGATCAAAAACTCAATGAAGAATATTTTTTGAAAATATTTAGAAACATACCTTTACATCCATTTCTATGGGTTGATTCGTTGATTTCTACTCTATTCTATAGAGAAACCATGTTCTTTTGTCTTCACCCACTATTATATCTCTTCCTTATTAGGTCTTTGCATCCCCTTCAACCACAAATCACAGTCTTGACTATAGAACCATTGGTTGGCGCGCACGGGTAAACGAGGGATTATGAATCAAAATAACTCTTTAATGTTCTTTGATGCGGCGTCATTAGTCATTTGTTTAGTTTTCGGGAGATCTGTTTAAGAGATAGAAGATCTAAATACTATGTCATTTACCATTCATAATTGTTCAATAATTTTCTTGTTGGCCCAATCGATTTCCCATTTTATCCTTAAATTTAATTTAATTATAGAGCTTCTTCCATAAATTACAGTGTTAGGAATTGTGATTACGACTAGCTAACAAATGAGCATCTTTAAGCTTGTGTAGTGGTATCATAATTTCTCTTTTGGATGTCTTAGAGATAGAATCAAATTTGTTTTTAAATTTTTTTAAAAATATATTTTTTTTTTGTAAGCTTGGTAGGACTACATCTTCATTATGTCCAATATATCACCGTGATTGTGGCAAGGAATTATGAGCATATTTAAGCTTGTTTGAGTGGTATTGTAATTTCCCTTTTAGATCTTCATCATGTCCATTATATCACCCTAGTTCTTTTTTAAAAAGAGATATGCAAAGAAAGTAATTTTTTTTTGTAATCTTGGCAGGACTACATCTTCATCATGTCCAATATATCACCATTTATCCAAGACCCCAACATTTAAAATTAATTTTAATTTTTTAAAAATACAAATTATAGAAACTTTTAAACTTTTCTTTGTTGGAATTGAAACCAAATATTTTTGACCAAAAACCAATTACAATATAGCCTGCCTATTGGTACGTATAACAAGAAATTTTTGCATTTTATTAGATTAATAATGAAATAAAAATAAAAGACCATTATTCTTCATATCTCCATTTACAAAAAAATGAATTGACATTTTCTCCAACATAATTTGTAAAATGGTACACACCATATTAATTTAAGTCAATATAATAAAAATGAAAGAGAAAATTATTCTTCACATGTCTAATAAAAAAAGAAAACAACTATTATGACATTTTTGTCCAACATGGAACATAACACTCTTATGAAAAATATATTTTGTAAAATGGTACATAAAAATTATTTTTTTCCTCTTAATTTACATAATAAAAACTAAAGACAATTTGAAATAAGAAAAAAATGTTCCCCTTAAGGTATTAGGTGTATCTAGGCTCAACCAAGTTGAGTCTCATACAATCCTATTGACAAAATCCCATTAGTAGGCAAATTGTTCTTCCATTCAAATTTAGGGTTGACTCCCTATTATGCTCATCCTTGGCTAGTAAAAGAAAAAATATAATTCATTAACATATTATAATTTAACTTTAATATAGATGTTTCTCAAGTCCTTCCAATAATTATTCAACATAACAAAAGTGTTATTTATAAAATATTCAACACTTTGAACAACAATATCCAAGATACATATCTACATGGCTATAAAACATGCACATTACAAGTTTGACTTGAAACCTTGGAATCCTTGCAGTTGTTGTATAATATTTGTGTAGTAATATTGCAATAATTAACGCCTCACTGACCCACCTAATTGCAATCTCTCTATCAAAAGGGGAGGTGTATATGAGTGGGCCTAATGGTCATAAACATGTGCTTCCTCATACAGGCCACATGTTCAAATCTAGAGT